>VYZT01054280.1:62176-84633 GCA_013400735.1 Pomatostomus ruficeps
ACCGTGGGCTGCGCGCCGCCCGCTCCGGGCCCGGGGCTGCCCGGGGCTCCCGCGGCCGCGTCCCCCTCGCAGCCCCGTTTTGCCGCAACTCTCTGGGGGAGCGGCGCCGTGCGGCTGCCGCTGCGGGCGTGCCCGGGGCTTCGAGCTCAGTCCCCGCGGGACGCAGTCGAGAAAGTTTTGGAAGTCCCTCCTCCGGTAGACGATGCCGTGGGAAGGTCTCGGCTCAGGGGCTGCCCCGCGGGACGCGCGGAGCGGGGGGGCCGGGTCTGCGCGACCACAGTGGCACAGGGACCCCGGGAGGCAAAGTGCTGCTCCAGCAAGGTGCGTAAGCAGCGGGCATTACTAATTCGCCCCGCGGCAAATATGTCTCACTTTGCATCGCTCAGCGTTCCTGTGATGGAAAACCCGCGCTGTCTGTCCCATTCGCCGCGATGTGGGAGACAATGACACGAGCGGGCCCGCCGCGTTAATCGCCTGCGGCGAGAGCGGGGCCGGAGCCCGGCCCGGGCCGGGCGAGGGCAGCGGCTCCGGCGGACGGGGCGGGAGCAGGGCGGTCTGCTCGGCCTGTGCTTCGGGCTGCTACGGAGAGTGGGCTGGGAGGAGAGAAATCCCACCTAGCCCGGAGGGAATGGACAGCATTGTCTGGTCCTCAGACGTCCCTCTTTCAGGCTAGGGATGAAAGGATGCAGGATGGGGAAGGAGTCGCAGTCTGCCAAACTCCGTTAGCGTTCAGTCGGTTTCAGGTGCCTTCCTTGCCAGCTCGTAGGTTTGCCCCTGGTCTGTAATCAGTTCTGTTCTGCGATACCCCACTGTTTGTAACCCTGTGCATCCCCAGCTTTTAGCTGCACCCTCTGTCATTTGCAGAAATGTGAGTCTGTGCAGAGTGGTTTTTTATGAGAGGGATGGGGCAAAAGAGAAGGGTCCTACCAGAGCAGTGCATTCCCTAGAGATGGGCAGTGATTCAGAGAAGGGAGTGCTCAGGCAGTACTGGAGACCTTTTGTGCCTCTGCCGAGGTCAGGGTTTCCAGGAGGAATTCAAAACTCTCCACGGGGCTAATGGAGGGAGGTGGCTCATGTAGAGTTTTTTTGGCTGAAAATTATGCTTCCTCCCTGGAAAATAACTTTTTTCCATTCCATGCAGTACTCTTTTGCAACTGTAAGACCAGGCAACTGGCTTCCAGGCAAAACACTTGTAAAAAAGCCTTTTTTTAAAATATTTTTTTTCCTTCAACAACATCGAAGATGTTATTATGTGGCAATGAGCAATTGCACTTAGGCAGAGAAGAAACTGTTTAGTCTGAGAAGGCAGAGTGTCTATGAAAACAGTCATAGAAACATAGTTGTCATGTCAGTATTTTATTTTCTCCTTTCCAGTAGGTTTTTGCCTTGGCGTTTTAAGTTTTGCCTATGTTTTCTCAGTCACTGCTTGCTACAGAGATGCTCAGTGAGCACTGTGAGGTAGGGGAGGGCCTGGGAGCCCCATGGGTCTCCTGGCTTGCTGTGCAGCTTCCTCTGCCCCTGCTCAGGAGTGTGTAAATGGCAAATGCTCATTTATTTGTTCTTTCTGGGCTGGGAAGACCTAATGGTTTTTCCAGTCCTGAGGCTGTTGCAAAAGGAGCTGAGCAGACCTGACTCCTGAATGCTCAGACACGTGGTGCTCTGGAGGGTGCTGCCACTGGTACTGGTCACCAGGCTGTAAATCAAGCACAGCTGGGAACTGTGATCCCAGATGGAGAATTGTCAAAACTGATAAGTAAGCGACCCGCTGGCTATTTTTCTCCCAGAGAGTTGCATGCTCTTAAATATGTGATAAACCCTTCTTGAGAAAACACATTTCCAAACCTGGTTATGCCTCTGCCTCGTGACCAGAGATGTCTCTTGAGAACCTGCAGTGCTTTCTCTAGAATTTCTCAAGGCATTCTCTGACTGGGTTCCTAAAACAGATGCTGTTGTCTAAAATTAAGGGTAGGTAGAGACTTCCTCCACCCTTTGCAACTGTTTTGACAGGGTATTAACACTGAGTTTCTCATAGATGTTTTATAAACCTGAGGAATTTATTGCATGAGATATGGGGTTGTTCCTGAGGCATGATGTAATAATGATGGTCTGACTGCACTGGAGTAAAGAAATGCACTGCTTTTCCCTCATGTGAGTAACAACAGAACCTGCGGGCCACAGAAAGTTGACCAACACTAATGTGAGTTAGGGGAATCTACACCTTTATACCCATTTATTTTCCACCACCATTCCCTTTTGGAGGAACCTGATCCCTTTTGCAGCTGGAAGAGGGACATGAAACCAAGTATGCAGACCTTTTTCAGAGTCCCGGGCATGCCCTTTGTCCTGTGTGCTACTGCCTCTCAAAGGGCCTTTCAGGTGTCCCTTGGGGCTTATGTGGGTTGTGAGTGTGGAGAATTAAGTGCAAGAAATCGACCTGTTGAATCAATTGCAGTGTTTACTTTTCCAGGTTGATTCTCAAAAGCTGTGACAATGTTGCTAAAGAGATTTGTGCAGCTTCCCATCATTGCTGAGCTGTGTGTTTGTTGCTTCTTCATAGGCATGTATAGTTGCATAAATTCTGATTTATTTTGGTGTTCCTCACAAAGTTCTTGGTCATTTCATAGGTCTAATCCTATCATAAAGGTGAAGGACATCCATCAGGCCCACTCCAGGGCTGGAAGGGGTGTAGGGCTGAAGGACTTCAAAGAAGGGATGTAATCTTTTGCAATGAAATGGTATCTGCATCAGCAGAACAGCTGAGCACTTTCCGTCTTTCTTGTGATTTTTCATGTATGCAGACTGTTCTGTTCCTTTGGTGTTATCTTTTTAAGACTAAACACACCCAGGTCCTTTGGTCATTTTTCCAGGTTATGCTCTCTGTACTCTAATTTTTTGTGTCTTTCCACTCCAGTGTCTCAGATTTTTGCATGTGTTTTATGAGGAAGAATTAAGTGGGGCTGGATGTGGTCTGTTGGCTAAAGTCCCACCTGTGTGAGACCTACAGTGGCACTACTAGTATGTCCCAGGGTGATTTTTACCTACAGGATGACCTTGTTCCTAGTTTGTAGCAACATAAGCCTGCTGGCTTGGAATTAATTTCTCAATCTTTCCCTTGTGTGATGTTGGAATTACTGTTCTGTCATTTTCATTTGATTCCACACCTGCCTCCCCTGCCTTTAGTGTGCTGATCTTTACTTATATTGGTTTGATAGTAGGTTATAGGTAGGTGTGGCGTTCCTGCAGCCTGCTCAAAACACTGCGATAAGATGCCCCAAAATCCTGAGCTGGTTTGAACTTGCTGTGTTAAGGGATTTATTTTTTTGTTGTAAGAAAAAAGTGATAGTATTAGTGGTCCTTGCTCAAGTAGCCAAGCCAGTGTTTTCTTGGATTCCTTCCTGCATCCCTGCTCCTGATGTCCATGGTCACTGTGCTTGGAGATTGGTGTTCTCCTTCACAGGAGCCATGGGACCCTGTACTTTAATTTCATCTTGATTGCTTTTGATTGTAGCTTGGCCTTCCTCCTGCGGTGTTTTTGCTCAGGGACTGAAATTGGCAAAGGGCCATGAGTTTAAAAGAGTAGTTTTTCCTGCTTGTTTGTTCTGGTGTTGCTCACTGGTGGAGCCTGGAGAGGTGATGCTTCGTGAAGGGGTAGGGGAAAAGGGGCAACACCACCCTTTTCATCCCCAGTGAGCCCCTAGATTGACTCCAACACCCTGAATTTTGTCTTGAGAATTTCAGGTCCCTTTCTGTCTGGCTGTTACTTAATGCTTTGATATCTTTATCAATTTCTTATCTTATAGGTAACTACAAACTGATCATTTAATTTGATCAAGAATCCTTCAGAGGATTGAAGTTACTGGTGTGTAACTTCTCCCACCTTTTTTTTTCTTTTATAAAGGTAGGTGAGGCATGATGCTTCTCCAGCCTTCTTGTGGCCTTCCCATACTCTTGTAAATTTTCAAAGATGGTCACTAATGCTTCAGAGGTTAGACTAGTGTCTTACGTGCTTTCAGGTGAATGCTGTTATTACCTCTCACTCAAGAGCTGTTTTGTGAACATTTGTTAGGTCTATCTTTTTCTAACCCACCCTCTTCTCCCATTTCCACATTAATTTTACTTGTCACATTTAACTTTTTTTTCTGGAGATTGAAGGAACATTTGTACTTCAGCCTTTACATCTTTTGCTTTCCTTCCCTACTTGTCAATGGGTGTAATTATCTTTATTTTTCTCTTCTAACATGCCCTCTTCTCCAGTTTTCTTGTGACTGCAGAGCTCTTATTAACAGCTGTGCTGATTTTGACTAAGAGACCATCTAATCCTATATCCTTCTACAAAAGGATAAAAACAGGACAAGCAGATATGGTATTTTTCAAGTACACTTCCAGTCCCCAGCTCCTCTCATATCAGGGAATTTCCTGAGTCAAATGTGAGCTGTTTAACCATTAACAATCAACAGACTTGTCTTTCTAGTACTTGTCCTGTCTTTTGATGAGTGCATATAAAATTTTTCATAGTTTTTGGAGAAGTGCTACCACACAAGCTACCTGCTGATGAAGGGTCACATTTGTTTGTTTTGAAGCTGACCCTCACTGGCTCCATGTGGATGGGCGTCAGCACTTTTGTCTGATGAGATGGTGAACAACCTACCCTGTTCCCCTTCTTTTCACCACTCATGAATTTACAGACCTCTGTTATGTTGCCTGTCTTGCATCCTAATTCGTTACATGGATGCTGTTCCATGGCAAAGAGAAGACTTATCTGGGTAGCATCTCTGGTCAGTATCTTTTTCTGAAGCCTTGGGACACTGAAGGGCAAGAACAAGGGTACTTGGAGTCCTTGTCCAGCCCATCTGAAGGGAAATAGTGAAAGCCAGATGCTTTCCCAAGATGTCTTGTGCAGTTTCATACACCTGTTGATAAACAGCCTGTCTGTCCTTCAGTGCTGTGTTGGAATCAGGAAGAGTCTCAGATGTTCCTCATGAGTATTCATACCTGAGTGAAGATGCTGAGGGGAGGGGTTGGTGTGGCCAAGGCCTTTCCTGTGGAATGGTGGAACAGAGCGTTGAGCATGTTTTCAGGACTGCTTTCCCCTTCTCTTCTCAGAGATTGGCCAGCCCGGCTGAGACCACTTAGCAATGACAAAACAAAAACTTCTGCTTGATGGGACACTCTCCTTGTTCCTGATCACAGCCTGCGAAGCTCAGCAGCTCCTGAGGAGCCATGTTGCTGCTAGTTCTGGTTCTCTGTGTGACAAGGAGGCAGAGTCCTGGGGACACCTGTTCAGCAGCGAGCGGCTGGATGCTTGGATCTGCTCCCTCATCGGTTCCTTCGTGGTGGGGCTGAGTGGGGTCTTCCCCTTGCTGGTGATCCCCCTTGAGACAGGAGCTGCGCTGCGGTCAGAAGGTAAACCTGCCATCTGCACTGGCCTTTCTGAAGCCAAATGTCCTGGGATGTGACAGAGCAGCACAGGGGTGAACAGGACCTTGTCACAGTAGTACTGTTCTCTAAAATAGAAAGTCTGGTTTTGATGCTTCAGTCCATACCTGTGAATTTGAAAGGGAGTCCTTTGATGAGTGGAAGCCCTGGATGGAGCTTGTGCGAAGAGTACTGGTTTTCACCCTGCTTGGTCCAGGACCCTTCCACACACTGCTGTCCCAGCCAAGGGGTGCAAGGGCTTCTTCTTGCACTCCATTTGGTTTTGCTCTCTCTGTTGAAAGCTTACTTTGCAGATGCTTCCAGTTTGGGTTTCTTAGTGTGAAATCTCAGCTGGAGATATTTTGGCTCCTGGCTGTGTAGTGATCAGTTTTGTGGGTTTTTTTTTTGCTTGGTTTGGTTTGGGTTTTCGTTTGTTTGTTTGTTTTTGTTTGTTTGTTGTTTGTTTTTTGGTTTTGTTTTTCTTTCTTTGCTTTTTTTTTTTCTTTTTAGCTGGGTCACACCGTTTGAAGCAGTTGTTGAGTTTTGCAATTGGTGGACTACTGGGAAATGTGTTTCTGCACCTGCTTCCTGAAGCCTGGGCCTACACATGCAGTGCAACAACAGGTATGAGAGCCTTATGTGCCTGGAAGCAGCTTGTGCTATGCCTACTGCTATGTGTTTTGAGTCTGTTCCATCTTGAAAGCCCAAGACCAGACAGTCTGGGTCAGCCCACAACTGGTCTAGGCTGGTATCCTTTTTCAAGCAATATATAAAAGCAAATGCCTAGGGAAGGATGTGAGAATAAAAAACCACACACGTAATACTTCATCTTTGTACTCAGCAGTCCTCCAAAGATTTTGAAATTACAGGCTTCCTCAGCTGGCCATGGTTTCTTTATGTTTAGCGACTTGGAATGGTTTCCTTATCTGTCGACTTTTCGTATCTTGCCTTGGAGTCCTATAAATCTCTGTTGATTTCTCCTTTGTCCTTTCTGGAAGGAAAGGGAATGCTTCTTTAACCTGATGGGAGGTTACGAATGTGTATGTGGTCTGGTACATGAATATGTTCACCATCTTAGTTGGGGATCAGGTGTACCTTTTTTTACAAATCCATCCCTGTAACAGTGTTACTCCTAGAGCCTCTTTCTTGGCATTAACTGGGGCCCCTCTGTTGGATGCCTTGATTTAGGGGAGCTCATGTGTTGCAATCTTTGCTCCATGAGAACTCATGGAACATTGTCTCTAGAACCATAATTAAGATTGGAGGGTGGGGCAGAGAAAGAAAAAGGAAATGCAAGTGACAGGAATTTGTGTTTGCCAGCAAACTGAACACTGAGTTGGTGGTATCAGTGTAGCTCCTTCATCCCTCAAATGGCCAGGGTTGCTGAAATCTATAATGTTGGTGTCTCTGCTTCAGCAAACTGTTATTATAGAAGGCAAGAGCTCCTGCATCCCACCTGTTAAGAAACCAAGAAGTCATTTCCCTGCTGAAAATGTGAGAGAGGGAAGATGATGCCCTGGGCTTCCCAGACTTTCTTGCACTTCTGTCCTGGGGTTTCAAATCTGCTGGGCCTTTAGTCGTCTTCTTCTTCACAGCTCTAGCACTGTCAGAAGAACATGCTGTCATTTTTTCACCCCTTTCCACAGTGGTTCCCAAATTACTCTATCTTCCTGCTCAAGCTTGTTTGCTTCTGCCAGACTGTCCTGAAGCGTAAAGGTTTCCTTGACCCATGTAAGTCCTGTTACAGAGCCGTTCTGTTCTTCCATTGCAATGCAATTTCCATTTCTGCACTGAGGCTGAATGGGTTCTTATCTCACAAGCTTGGCTGTAATTGAAAAGAAAGTTTATAGCTTTGGGCTTAATAACTTGCCGAGGTGTGGCAGAAAGGGGAAGGTGAGTCTGTAACTCCACTAATGGCAGATTTCATGTCAGGGCTTGCTGCTCAATAGGTATAGCTGCTGGATTTTTGTTGATCTAATCTTCACTTGCCTCTGGAGCTCAGGGAAATTCCCAGTGTTGTCAGGAAATGTTCTGGGTTGCGCTAGTGCAGAAAAAGGGATGGTAGCTCTCATTCTGAGTGTCTCAAGATGATGATATCTGTTAGATCAAGAAATGAGCAAGTTAAACTAATCTGCTTTGAGATGTGTTTACTCCTCTTACTTCGCAGGGAGTTTTTCCATTCTCATATATTTTTTTTGTCTTGGAATTGCGTGAAAACCTTTATACTTAATAAAGACATGAAGATTTCTCATTTGTACTTCAGGAGAAGGGCAGAGCTTTCAGCAGCAGAAGCTTCTGGGTCTCTGGGTGATCACTGGTTTCCTGACCTTCCTGGTGCTAGAGAAGATCTTCCTAGAGAAAGAGGAGGAATATCCTGGTGTGGTAAGTTAGCAGCCTGAGGGGAGGGAGTGCTCTTACATTTGAAGCTCTGTACTAAACGCCTCATCTGCCCTATCTGACAGCGTCAGGAAATGGTCCTGTAGCTGTGATTACCTTGTCATTGCCCTTTGGGAGTTTTTTGCCACTTTCTTGCCACTGGTCTGTAGGAGTAGGTTTCATCTTCAGCCTTTTGTTTTGTGGTTTTAACTGAGATTTCTCACTTCTGGTTTGGTTTTGTTCTTTATGTGGTAAATGTAAAAGAGCTGCTCTTTTATGGGGACTGGGAGCTGGAGCACTCTGCAAATGAGACTTTTGCTCAAGTAAATTTTGAGGGGTGACAGCTTGCTGATGCATGTGCCACTGACCCATCATGACTAATTGTCTTTCTGGATCCTCAGTCAGGACAAAGGCCAGCCTTCTTGAAGACGTTTTTTCTTGGATATGGCCTGGACCAGATGTTTGTTTGGGTAACTTTGTGTGGTAGAAGGGGTTTATGATTGGCCAGGTGATACTAAGTTCAAAGGAGTCACCCAGCTGCAAAGGGGAGATGTAGACAGAGGTACCAGACAGTAATTCCCAGATAGAGGAGGGCACCTAGTCTTCAGACATCTGCACAACTCCTAGTTGCAACTCCTTTAGATTGTTCAGTCCTTCCTGTGCCATGACTTTGAGAGGTGAAACTGCAGGTCAGGCACTACATAAGAGCAATTAGGTGTTAACTTCGACTCAGTGTGAGACTTCAATGCCTGAAAGGAACTTCATCTTCTCATTTAGAGAGAGGCTGAAATCCTAGATAAATATCTTGTTGTTTGGAAGATGATGATCCCAGCTATCGAATAATTCTGTAGACTTAATTATTCTGATGCACTGGGCAGAGCAAGACTCTTTTCACCCCATCTCCTGCCCAGATGGAGTCATATTTCTCTGGGCGGCAGCTGCTAACAGGAGGGACAGGCTCAGTCCCTATCTTTCTAGTGGAACTTGACTCATGCCAAGGGGCTCTGACTCCAATTCCTCCCCTTTCTATTTCTCTTGAGGATTGGGAGGTCTTTGCTCTTGTTGTCTTTCAGGGCAGATGTCACAAAGCTCTCTGAATCTGTCTCATTGCTGGCAGTTGTTATTAAACTGGGGTGTCAAAGCTGCTGATTCACATTGTTAGGACAAAAGGATTAAGGGTGAAGGTTGGATTTCTGATCCTGATTCATGCTCATTCATCACTAACAAAAAGTCAGTGACAAGTTCGTTTCCCCTAATTTAGGACTGTGATTCCAAAGCACCATCTGGAAAGATTCCCAATGGAAGTGGCTGCCCCCTGCCAAAGGTGGCAGGCCAGTCCCAAAGAACACGAGCTCAGTGTAATGGCTCCTCTCTCCAGTCTGGTCCAACAAATAGGATCAAGGTAAGAGACCCACAAACTCACATTCACTTTTTAGTCAGGAATTGTCTGTGGAAAAAACTATGCCTGAGTGGGGAACTCAGCGTTTGAGTTGTGCTTAATTTTGCCCTGTCAAAGTGTCTGTTCTGGTCACAGCAGGAGGGAAACAGGAGACTTGAAGAAAGTCTACACTGCAGCTTATGCAAAAGAGGCAGAGTCAATATTATAAAGGCATAAGTGTGATGATGTGTATTTTGGCTGAATTCTAACACCAAAATACAGAATTTCATGTTTTGTTATTCTAGCTTTTATAGTTAATATGTCTTTATTTGCCTAATTTTTTGCACCATGATTTCTCTCTTCTCTACTGCCTGCATTGTACTGATTGTGAGCTGCACTTTTCCTTGTAAGGCACCTTTTGAAAGTGTTTTGACACCTTTAGGAAGTGTGTTGAAGCTAACCAGTGTAGAATTTAAAATTCAGTTTCTCACATTATCAGTTTATCTGCTGCCAAAAAGGACTTCTTGTCCACTTCTGTCTCCAAACCTGTGTTTCCCATCGCGTCCTTTGCACTGGATCTCATTTGACCTCGCAGTGAGCCTATTCAGGGAGCTAAACAGGCAAAGAATTTGCTTGTCTACACCCACACATCCACCTCCCACCCCCCAGTCTATTTCTCTCCTAACTTCTTGAATCAGCTTGGCAGGCAGACAGGCAGCCTGTAGTGCTGGGATGAGGGAGATCAGCAAGCTCATAGGGCTGGAGGTGGAGGAGGCAAAGCAGTCCTGTACCATTGGGAAGTGGATAACCTTTACATTGGCCTTGCTTTCAGTTCGATGTTACTATCTTCGTACTGTGGAAAGCCCTTGTCTGGGTGCACATTACAAGTGAGAGAGTAAACAACCACTTCGGTGAAGGAGGACCTACAATTTGAGTTTGAGAGCCCAAAAAATGTGCAAGATTGTGTGAGAGTAACTATGAACAGAAAGTGTGCTTGCATGAACTAGCCCAAAGCTCGATATGTGGTCAGTCAGAGGCTCTTCAGTCTTTCTATTTTAAATCTGTTTTGCTGTAACTATAGCTCTTCCTACAGAACATGAAAGTTATGCTGAGGTCACTGAGTGTTTTTGACATCTGTCACATTCATGTAATTTGTACATAACACTGCCCAAACTGCAAGATACCGCGTGGATGTTTCTAGAGGTGATAGTAGTGAAGACACCAATATTACTGGGTTATGAAACATTGTGCCCTAATTTTGGACGGGTTTATGTAAGGAACTATAGACTACCGACTTCAAGTAGAAATGAAACACTGATGGGAGATACAATTGCTCAGGGCATGGTTCTAATATAAAAAATAATAATGTAATCAATGCTAATTGGTGTGATTTTATGGATGATAAATTCTTATCAACCAGGCATTTTCCCTGCCTTTTGTTCAGGCATAAAATTGTTTAATAAAGGTCATGGGAAATGTATATAAAACATAACTTTCTCCCCCATTCTAATCAACTTTGCTAATAATAGCTGTATTAAAAATCTGTTATTCTATGTTATCAAAAGGGATTTGTTTAATGCAGCCCCCCTCAAATCTGTTCACTGGTAGGTTATGATTTTTCTAAGTCATTATTTATAAAAACAGTGTATCTTCACATTTTCAGGTACTGCATTACATAAATGGCACATTGTGACTGCATGAAGTCAGCGATAGCAGCTAAACTGAGTAACTTCATCAAAAGTGCTGAATTTTTAACAGGTTTTGATACATGCAATTATAAGGAATAGATTAAGAAGGACCGCAGATCATATTTACAAGATAGGGAGATTTTCTAGATGGTCAGTGTCTTGGAAAAAGGTATGAGGATTACAATAGGAAATTGTCTGAACACATTCTTCCCTTATGATGCTACAACCAGGTGGATGGGTGAGTAGGAAATAATATGTAAGGGGAGAGGTAAGAGTTCCTCTTTCTGTAGAGCAGTAGTGAAACAGCTATCTGACCTTTTCCAGTAATGCTATTCCAAATATCCAAAATACTACTGATAATTTGTAAAGGAGTCAGGAAAGAGATGAAATAATATTTTAAGTTTGCAGTACATGATAAGTGGTTTTCTTTAGCTCTGTAGTTATGACAGATCAAGAGTGACTTAAAGTATACAAATACCCATGTAAGAGGAATGCCTAAATTTGAATAGTTACAGCTATAGCAAACAATAGCAGACTAGAACTTAGAGACAGCTCTCTATCCGAGGGTAACTTGCCAATGGACCAACTTACCTTAAAGATGGCAGAGTTTTTTGTCACTTGTGAGCTTTAAGCTGTGATTTAAGCTGCTTGCTACAGAGTACATTATAGTTTAAGAAACAATGCACTTTGTGCAGAAATTAAATTGAATTCTTTCAGTTGTGTTAGGTGGAAGGTTTAGACAACCATAGAGAGTCCTTCTAGCTTTAAAATCCTAACACATCTGTTCAGTTTTACAGACAGTTGTCAATATGCATGAATTAGAAACAAAAGACTTAACGGGTGTAGTTTTAACTTTCTACCTTCTGATCATATAATCTGAATATTTTAATAGTCTTCCTGGTAGGGTGGAAATTATCAAACCTACCAAGCTACTCCTGCGTTGTTAGCTTGTTTCCTTAGGCAACAACATAAGCAGTCATTCCATCTGTCTGTCCATCTGTTCTGCCCTTCACTTTCAATAACTTTTGAACCCATAATTAATTTTCCTTGAGTTCAAGGGAGGATAGGAGTCTTGAGGGTGATCACATTTCTGCAAGTTCCATAAAAGCCAGCATGACAGTAGAGGAGGAATGCGGAGTGATACCCTGTTGAAAGGTGCGATCAGAGCTCGGGTGCTGCCTGGCAGATCCGCCCGGCCAGCAGCTGGGCACGGGAGCCTTGCTGCCCCAGCCTGCTGAAGACGTGGCTGCCGCACTGGGCAGGGGACTTGCAGGCAAGTGGTGCTGCTGGAAGTGAACAGAGCAGGTACTCACGAAGAAAGCAGTGAAATCCATAGCAGGACAGATTTTTTTGATTCTGCTGTTCACTCAGAAACCCCTATTTTTCATTAAACAAAATGGGAAAGATACTATTTAAATGAACAAAATCACCCTTCAGGGCTTACTGATCAGTAGGTTGTAATCAGTCGACCACTGTCCAGAACATGTTAGAACTTCTGCTTTTTAGCTGCTGCTAGAATTTGTCCTAGCTTGAAAACGGCAGGTGGGAGGTTTCCATTGCCCACAAACATAGATCAGTTCTGTCCCTCATTGCAGCCTTTATTCCCTCAACAAGTAAAAACATTGTGTGCAGTAATTTTGCCTTGCTTATTCTTTCTTTCTCCCTGTGGCACACAGGGTCCTTGTTGATTTGTGGAAGTATGTTTTATTATACAGTGACATTAATTCTGAAGCATGAACATAAACACTTCATCTGGCTGTGCTCTTTATGAGCAACGAGAACATCCTATTAGGGATTCACAGAATGTAAATGTCAGAGGCTCATAACTGTCAAATCAACCCAATTTATTTCTGAGCCCTCCAAAGCTTTGCTTCTTTCAGTGACAGCTTTTGCCCAAGCCACTGACAACAAAAAGTCATAATGTTTTAATCATGAAGCCTATTTTTTCCCTATATGGTGGTATGGGAAAGCATTCTTGTGTAAAACTTCTGTGAATAGTTATTATTATCCTGTGGGGAAAATGCCACCACGTAAAAAACCAACATGAAAAGGAGACTTTTAGACAGTCATATTTGACTGTCTAGGAATGAGAGTATGAAGAATGAAAAATAAAACTGCTGCATTTTTGGGTCTGCCTGTACGCATCTATTTGTGTCTCCTTTCATAAAAACATGCAGGGATCTTCTTTTGCATTCATTATGGAGATGTTACATAGGTTATTACTTAAAAGTGGGCTAGGCTTTGCTTAATCCTTAATTTTCATATTTAATCATCAGTGCACTTTAAAAAATTTAGTGGCTACTGAGGTGCCCCAAGATAGTGCAGTAAAAGTGCCCTGCAGAAAGGTGGTGCTTTGGAGAGAGAGATTGGACAGAAGGCTCCTGAGCTGTGGCACATAAATGACAGAAAGGAAAATGCCCCAAGCAGAGTTGATAGAAACAGGGAAGAGCATAAGACCAAAAAGAGTTAATGAAATCCAGCAGCACTTGTGGTTGTCCATCTGAACTTTGGCATCTGATACCATGGTGAAGTAAGAGGTTAATGCTTCACAGTTTCTGGACAGTCTCTTCACTCACTGGGTACTGCCCTGTATGCAGAGTTCTTACAGTGCAGAGACAGCCTGATATATGGGCTAACACCTGGTTTGATAATAATTTAAACTGAAGTGCCATATAGTGAACCGCAGTACCTCAGGACCCACATGTAGTAGTTTTTGTTAAATATGATGGAAAAACCCCCAAAAACCTGAGTTAAAGAGCTGGGGTGGTACCCTCATGAATCACTTTAGGTCAAATACTCAGATTTTGTCAGGAGATGACCCTAGTTAGAATGATAGGGAAGTCTAACATGGACTTGTGAGGAAGGCAGCTGCTTTATGCTTATAATTTTAAGAAATATGTTTATATGCAAATACTGATACATGCTATCCAGCCTTCTAGTAGGTGGTTTTTTTGTGACTGTCATCACTATCTTCTCTTTTGATTCTTTGTTAAGGGAAAGCAAACCCACAAGCACAAACTTTTTTGGTACAATGTTTGAAGATTTATTTAGTTATAGAAAGCAATTCCAGCAGCATTTGTTCTGTTGCATTGTTCTTGCCAGCTTTTGAAGAGGAGATATTTAACAGTTGGATACTAAAGTACATGACTTGAAAACAAGATCAAGTCATATTCAAAGTCAGTCACCTATGTAAATTAGTCAGTGTTACCCAAAATTGGTTCGACTTAGAATTAAATTTATTCTTGCATTTTGGCTTTCTTCTTTTTCCTTTCTCTTTTTCTGTTTCTAGAGCTCTTCATCATTTGCATATGGTAATTATTCTAATATCAGACAATACTTGCCTACCTTAAAACTTAGTTTACTCTAAAACCAAAAATTACATTTAATTTGTACTCGAGCACTGACATAGTTTAAGATTTTCAACAGGAGCATCATGCTCTGACCTTTCCCATCTGATCGTTGTTGCTGTTGTACATGACACAGAACCAGCACACACAGACAGTCAGCCAGTTCAAGAAGTGAGTGCGAACTTTATTTTTTCTTCCCTTATAGACATACTAAAAACTCACAGATCATTGGAGGAAATCTTGTCACGTCCAATTCCCAAATACACTGTGTAGTGAATCCAAAACAGACCTTCGAAACAGGTGTTCATGTACTGTTTACAAGAACTATATCATTGTTTTCTCAGAATACATGGGAAAGCAGAATTTCTCATGAATACTATGAAAAGCAGAAGAAACTGTTACCATTAATTTTTCAGCATCCACAGATCATGACTGCATAACCCATGTCTAAGCCGTGGGCTTTCTTTTATCTTCTTATGTGTCTTCCTTTATCAGGGGCTCTTCCTTCTCTTTGCAGATTAGTGGATACCTCAATCTGCTGGCCAACACCATTGATAACTTCACACATGGCCTGGCAGTAGCAGCCAGCTTCCTGGTTAGCAGAAAGGTAAGGTTTCTGTCCTCAGCTGTGCACTGAAATGGAGAGGTCTTGACTCAAGTGTGATGCAACATGCAAAACAGCCAAAAAATGCAAGGAGTTCTTTCCAATTTTCTGGAATTTTCTGAGAAAGTTCAGGCTACAGTAAAACTCAAGCTTATCGTGATCCTCTGATTCAGAGCATCTTCAAATTTGGGATGTGTTAGTCATTTGCACTGATATTAGGGGATAGATTAGCTCATCTACCCTCATCTACTCAAAAGGCAGTCCAGAAATAACGTGATGAGGATGGTCACCTCAGGAACAGGGACAAAGGCAAGGCAGAGATGTTTAATGCATTTTTGCTTTGGTCTTCAACACTGATGATGGGCTGTGGGATTCCCATTGCCCTGATCTGGAGCACCATGACTGTGAGAATGATAAAGTCCCAGTCAACCTTGCACTTGTGCAGGATCTGCTGCTCCAGCTGGATCCCTGTAAGTGTATGGGACCTGATGGGATTCATCCAAGAATACTGGAATTGTTTCCCAATGGCTTTCTCTCTGCTGCAGGTTGGGTTCCTAACCACAATGGCCATTCTCCTGCATGAAATCCCACATGAGGTGAGAGGGCTTTGTATCCTGCCATCGGGAGGGGGTTTACAATGTGCTTCATCTACTAAGAAGAAGTCTGGGTCTGGTTAACATTTTCTTGTCTTCTTGAAAGCTGCTCCCTCTGGGAGACTTACAACATTGAAAATTGGGAACGGTCTTGAAGCACTGGCCTTCTTGCAAATGGCCTTTGTGACTGAGAATTTAGTATTTGTGCTTCTTAACTATCTGCTCTTGGTTTGCTTAGGTTGGAGACTTTGCAATCCTACTTCGAGCTGGCTTTGACCGTTGGAGTGCAGCCAAGATGCAGCTTTCCACAGCTCTGGGGGGAATTCTAGGAGCCTGCTTTGCAATATGTGCTCAGTCACCAAAGGGAGCAGGTAAGGTTCCCTGGGACCTCTGTAAAAATGGGGGGGCAGGCGGTGCCTGTCATCCTTGTGTATCTTCTTTCCCTTCTGTGTTGTCTGCCATGGCTCTGTCTCAGTAATAACCAAAGCTTTCCATATTTGTGCAGGAGAAACAGTAGCCTGGATCCTCCCTTTCACTTCCGGAGGATTTCTGTACATTGCCTTGGTAAATATTGTGCCTGATCTCCTGGAGGAAAAGAATCCTTGGTAAGTGCTCCCTCCTGTTCCACTGCAGCAGTTCTTGCTGCCAGGGGGCAGGGATATAACCCTTCCCTGTGTCTGTTCTGCAAGTGTGTGAATGCCAGCTTTCCAAATCCTATGGACAAGGCTGGAATCAAAATAGGCTGCTGTGCTAGCTATTGCATTTGTGGGACAACAAAGATCCTCTAAAATACAAGAGCCTTCACCTGGGTGAATCCCAGAGATTGTGCTGGCACAGTATGTAGCAGGGCCAGTTAGAGCAAATTCCTTGGAAACACGTCCAGTAAGGACACCACTGCCCAGTCTGTGTTTTCAGCTTCCAGCACATACTGGTGTAGGGATTGTCTGAACCAGGGCCCCACAGAGGTGTGTATGTCTGGTAACCACATGTGAATCTATCCTTCCACACTTCTCTCATCCCTTTCTGACCCTATCCATGAATCTGGGCTTCTGCAACATTCTTTTGGCAGCAGTTTGCAGAGTTTGACTACACTGTGTTTAGTGATGCTTCTTATTATTTGTTTTTACACGCTTGCTTATTGATTTTTTTATTAGATATCACCATGTTGCTGTGTGAGTAAAAAAAAAAATAGTCTTCTTCTCTTCATCACTCAGCATTTCATAGTCTGTCATTGTATTCCACCTCAGACATCTCTCTTCTGCATTGCTATATATATTCCAGTATATTTGGGTTCCCCTCATGAGTATTAGTTTCTTGCAGTCTAATTAAGGCTGTAGCAGGTCCAAATCCAGCTGTTCCACAGTAAAGGCCCTCTCAGATCTGCTGACAGAGCTGCCCTTGAATGTTCCCTCTGATTTTAGTTGTAATAAGACAAGTAACTTTAGTAGTTTAAATAAGATGCCTTGGTTCACCTAGTTAATTTTGAATGAAACAGTGCTCAAAAAAACAGCTCCATAGTTCTATCTGAGGAGGTAGGAACTTCGTGTGGAGAAATGTTAATTTGGGCTGGTGACCTCTTGTGTTGGCAGAGGTTGTTGGCAGAATATGCAGAGGTGGGAGGCACACAGTCACTTCAATCCAGCATAAATCTGAGATAGTGCTAAAAGACTGGCCAAATTTATTGGGTTTTTTTTTTCCTGTAACTGTAGTTGTTAGCTGGATGAGGTCCCTAAAGTGTCTGTGCACATGCTGCATAAGTGCTGGTTTCCTCGTGAGTGAGAGGACATGAATATGTATCTGAATAGCTGTGTGACTGAATCAGCTTGAATTGATTTTGAAGCCTGGAGTTGGGCCTTGCAGCTGAGTGGAACAAGTACATGCCAGTTTATAGACAACTTCTGTGCTTGGGGTGCTGGAAAGGTCTTCTCATCTGTGTTAGTGACTTCGTACAGCTGTTGTGTTCCACGTGGTAGATTTGGAAGGGCAAAGAACAAACAATTCGAGAGTCTCTGCACTGCTGCCCATGGGGATTGGTCTATGGCTCCTCCTAATTTTGCTGTTTCTTTCCCAGGAACTCCCTGCAGCAAATCCTGCTCCTGTGTACAGGCATTACAGTCATGGTGCTACTCGCACTCACAACTGAGTGACCTCTACGCAGACCTCATGATGCCTCCCAGAGCCACCACAGCGACTCTGAGATTTACAAAGCAATAAGGAACACTAATGTCACTTCCTACGTGTGTGTGTGTGCGCGCAGATCTGGCTGCTAGTATGAGAAGCAGGTGAAAGAGAGGTCTGGCTGTGCAAGACTTCATTCCCTGGCTCTCCTATCCCTGTTCTGCTAAGATCCACACATGAGGGCTTCTGTTCTTTTTTTTGTTTGGTTGGTTTTTATGGGGCAAAAGATACACTGGGCAGAAATGAACTGAACAACTGCTCCACTGTGAATGAATGATGTTTCATTCGGTTCATCCTGATGGAACTGCACCTCCCAAGCTCTTGTGTGAAAACAACTGAGGTGATTCCTGTAGCTGATTAAGATAAAGGATTTTTCCTACCACTTTAAGGGCTGGAGGCAGAACAGGCATGACAAAGCAACAATAAACAGCTTTATCCAGAACCCCTTACCCATAAGAAATTGATGGTGCTATGAGATAGAGGGGAAGAGACCCTTTCCAACTTGATCTCCAGCATTTCATTGACACCACTTGTTCCTAAAGGTAGTATTGGCCTCAGCAGTCACACTTTTTTGGTCTATTTTGTGTTTGTTTACGTTGAAATTGAGCCAAAAGCTTGAGGCACTTTAGGGTAAGTCACTACAATTAAATGACTCAGCTTTGGAGATTACTTGCCTCAGCCCTAACCACTCCAGTAGCCAGCACAGCCCAACTGTTTATCTGATAAATGATCACTAAATGGTTCTTCAATTGCCATACTACCAGCTCGCTCACAACTGGAGGGAAAGCCATATAGCTGTTGTGACTGAGCTCCCTCTTCTCATAAACATTAGCTGAACAAGCCTCTGAGCCCGCTCTTGAGACCCGATTCATGCAGCACCTGCCCCACACCATGTTTCAGAGCTTTCTTGAGTTGTAGCATGTCAGCCCTGCCCAGCATGATACAGCACCCCTAGACTGTCATGGCAGAGGTGCTTGGACACTACAGCCTGGTCAGCAGCTGATAACTCCTAGTTAGCTTTTCTTCTGTTCAGTGTAGACTATTTAAGAGCACGCTGTAGACGGTAGCTTATTTCTGGGGTTCTTCCCTCACAGTGGAATTCATCTGTTGAGGATGAATGAATAAGAAATAATACTGACAGCCCTTAAATGGGAAGGCTGAAACTGCTGGTGCAAATATTTTTTAGTAAGGTGAGAAAGGGATATGAAAGGGTGACAGTAAGTACGCTTTAAGAAGAGTTTTGTGTTATGTGATGCTTGGGATAAAATTTTTGGCAATCTGAGACCAATAAAAATAAATAAAATTTCTAGTGCTTTCCTTCAACCCAGCTCACAGGGCTGACCAGGCCATAATTCCACAGGGATGTTTTATTGCCACAGAGATGTGCACAATTACTAGATCATCCCTTCTATAGAGCTTATCCTCAGTTTGCTTAAATTTGTTTAAAAACAAGTCTGATTGAACTAGCAGAGTCACTGAACGCAAAACAGGTGCCACAGTGTGATTTGCACCAACTTAGCTCAGTCTTTTAACAGCTTTTGTAAAGTCTGCACAGGGCCTTATCAGGAGGGCTCATGCCTTGAGAGAGCGTTTTGGGTCAGAGCAGCAAGGCAGGTATGCTGCCCCCAGCACAGGCATTACTTCCCTAAGAGATTCCCAAACTGTTGACACAGTTCCTTTTTATGACAGCTCCTGTCCTACTTTTCAGTGAGTGCTGGAGAGCTCATGCTTGTAGTTCTGTCTGCCCAGGAACTGCTGTCTGAAATTTTTTCAGCATTCCTTTCCCCAGATTTACATTAGTAGCTAGTTTCACTGCAACAAGGGGGAAGATTTAGTGCAATTGTTTCATTCTTCTTTACAAAGTGGCCTTCCTGTGCCAACTACTCTCTCCATCATTAAATTGTCTTGAAGTCTGAAGGTAGCATCCACTTCCTGCTTTCCTGGAAGGATGCTTAATCCAGTTAGCCTGCAGGGACTGCAGGGTATGCCAAGCCCTCTGGTTCTAGCTTTGGGGGTTCCTCCTGCCCAGGGACTGCAGCTAAGAAGACCCTGTAATAGGGCTCTGGAGGAAGCCGGCTTGCACAGAACGTTGTGCCTGCTGTTTCTCAAGATTTTTTTCCCAAAATAAGGCTGGCATTTAAGTTGAGGCATTGCCAGGTGAGTGCCCATGAGTTGGCGTTGTTGCATCAGCACTGAGCCTTGCCAAGACCGAAAACCACAGTCGGGAGTTTATACTCAGCATTCAGGAATGTGAAGTGGATGACACTGAAGAAAGAATTTCTGAGCTGTTTTTCTTGGCTGCTATCACAGGCATGGATAGTCTGTGGTTCTTGGGAAGATACCCTGGTAGGAGGTAGCATGGGGCTTGTGGGAGGGAGGGGTTCGATAGATTTTCACTGCGTCAGCCCTGGGGCTGAGGACTGAGAGCCTTGGGAGGAAATGGAGCATCAATCCACCACATTTTTCACTTTTGGAAATGCAGAGAGAATTGTATTTTCTAGCTCTATTTTTTCAGCTGCTCTTATGCATTTTCCCCCTTCATCTGTATTGGTCTGCTCTGCATGGAGACAATAGAGATGAAATAAATGGTTTTCCATGTCCGTTTGTGTTGGGTTGTTTTGGTTGGTTGGTTTGGGCTTTTTTGAAGTTCCTACTTTTCTTTGATTTAAAAATTCAATTCAAATTTCATTTGAATTACAGAGACATATCTCTGGGTTAGTCTAGAGCAGTCTGGACTCTGGGTTGCTGTCATATTTTCCTCAGACTGTCACAATTGAAAGAAAAAGTTCTAATCCAGTTTCTCCTTTCTGCTGCCATGGAACTGTTGTCCAGGAGCAGTGTGGTACAATCATAATTCTTGACTGCTGCTCCGTGTTCCCTGAAAAGCATCACTAAGTTATTTTCTCCTCTTTCAGAGGAAAGCTTGAATGGTAACTTTACTGTTCAGAGAGTTTTGCAACCATACTTGGCTGTAACTGGTTATTTTTTTAAAATCAAAAAATGTCAAGGCCTGTCTGGTGTCAGTTAACACTAAGCTGGATATCTGCCATGTAGGACAAAGATGCACTCATCAAAGGCTGTGTCCAACAATGGTCCAGAAAGGACTAAAAAGAAAATTGCTACCCTTCCAAAACATGAGTTGAGAGAATGTCTTATCCCACCCTTCATTTGGAAGATTTTCAGCTATAAAATGGTGCACTTATATCTCTTCTTACCCAACGTCTTCTGTAAGAAGAAGGAAAACCATAACCCAAGAGCTGGAAGAAGATGAAGGCAGGTAGGTGATCAAGGACATGACGTGACAGTTTGTGGATTTTGCCAGTAATCTACATTTTGCAATCTCTGTCCCTGGATTTACCATGCTGCACTCTTGGGCTGTGCTAGGAGCCTCCCTCCCTCACCACTTTTTCCTTCTCAGAAGTAATGAAAATTAACATGAATTCATCAACTACCTGTTTCACAGGCTCCACGAAGAATGGCTCTGATACAACTGCAGTAGCACAGAAAGGAGAACACTTAGGAAGAGTTTCACATATGGAAATGTTCTAAGATGAAGGTGTTGCTGAAGCCCCTGTCTGCTGAAGCTATTGCCTGAGGAGCTCATGTGGAGAGTAGGGTGACATAATGGGATTGCAGACTTAGGAAATGTGAATATTTGGGTCTTTCCAGGAAAGAGCTATTACAATTGAAGGAATTTTCCATGTTAGTTAGAGCAGTGATTGTATTTGAAAATTATTTTTCATTCTTGCTGTGGATGACTTCATTTAGCTGGTATGCGTAAGAAAATTCTTTTGACAGCAGCCCTTTCAATTTGTCTGCCTTGAAGGCACTAATGTGCAGCTGCATGGATGGTAATCCCATCTGTCCAGTGCAAACTGCAGCAGAGGATCATGCAGAAATGTGGTTAAAACAAGCTTTAGCTGTGGCTGCTGCATGTTTCCACCAGGCAGAGTGCTCAGGGCAGATAAGGAGTACTCTGTCCCGGGCAGTGTTACTGGGAGAAGTGCTGGGGAGGGTGTTTAGGTTGTGCTCGGTGTGGCCAAGAGACCAAGTGACAAGGGGGAGGTGGTGGTGGGGGGAAAGCATCTGAATCTCCTACAGTTGAATATTTGCTCCTGGGAAACAATTAAAACTGCTTTTAAGAGACCCCCCCCCCCCAAAAAAAAAAACAAACCAAAAACCCCAAACCTAAGGATTTCAAAACTGGACATTAAATTAGTAGTTTAGACATAGCATATCACTAGATCATTTTATCTGGAGGCCAGAATTGATGAGATGATGCCCTAACAACTGGCTTTGGGGACTGACTGATAGTACTGCAGCTGGAGGAACAAGTCCTATACAACAAGCAGGATCAGAAGGGATTTTGTGCCGCTATAAATGCTGCATTTAACTAATGGCTTGGATTTAATCTGCTTCTCATTGCATAAAATAGATTGACATCTTTTCAGCTTTTTCAGGCCTTATTTTCCATTAACTGAAAATGAAGGGTTGAAGACAAGTCATAATCCAAATGCCAACAAATGATGTTGCGGGTGGTGTTTGTATTTCATGTACATTGGAAAACTGCTGGCTCCCGCAGCCCGAGCAGGGCCGGTCTCTACCCTTCTACCCTGGGCAGGCCCGCGGGACCGGCGAGTGTCAGCCCTGAGGAGGCCGCGGAAAGGCTCGGAGGGTCCGCTCACCTCTTTCTCCGGTCACCCATACCCTGGTAGCCGTTCGCGGCCACCCCCGCACCGCCTCGAACACGGACTCCGCCAAGGGAGGGGCCCTCGGTCCGCGGAGCAGGAGCCGGGCGCTGCGGCGGGGGTTGGCTCCGGGCGCCCCGCGGGGCCGTGCCCGGGGGATGCCGCGGTCCGGGCCCGAGCCCGGCGCGGT
>VYZT01054280.1:84980-103293 GCA_013400735.1 Pomatostomus ruficeps
GGTGCCGGCGCGGCCGCGCCGGGGCTGCGGGCGGGGCGGCGGCTGCCGCTGCCGGGGAGAGAGCGGGCGGGCGTGGATGGAGCCCCGATGGACCCGTGGCTCCCGGTGTCCCTGGCGTGCGGGAAGCGGCAAGCGCGGCCCTGACCCCATCCCGGGGTCTTGTGCGCCTCCCTCTCCGCTAAAAATGCTGCAGTGCTGGGTGGGACCGCGTCGTCGGAGAGCCCCTTCGGGGGCCCAGTGCAGGGCCTGACTCTCGGTGGGCATCCTCCTAAAGCTGGCACTTCCTTCTAAGTGAGTGCTGAGAAATGTGCAGTGTTGTTTTTAGCACTGTGATTTTTGCAGCAAGGTGAAAGGGACCTGTTGTTCCCGTTCTTGCATGAGGGAGTTCTCATTGCTGCAGTAGATGGCCAGGCTTTCATGGTGGCAGATATCACTCAGGGTGACAGGAGAGAAAGCTATGGATCTTCTACTATTGTGGCACGTGGTACAAAGCCAAGCAGGCCATGAACTATGAGTAAAAGTCCTGCATTTGATGGTACAAATAACGTAGCAGGCTGACCCATGAAGTCAATGGGTTATATATGGTTAATGATAAATAACAGAACTTACTGTTCCAGCAGGTACATATTAGCACAGAGAGAGTGGGAGTTGGGAAAAGTGCTTCCATTGAGGCACAAAATGGAAATGCTATCTTAAGAAAGCGAGAGCAGTTCTGCAGCTTGGCTTCCAACTGTGACGCCAGTCCTGCACAGCAGAGGCTGGATAGACTGGCACTGTGAATCTCAGCTCATCTTTGTCCCTCCTTTCCAATGCACAGCAGTGACTCTTACTTCTAGAAACTCTAATGCTTTGTGCTTAGCTTCTTTATTTATTCTCCTGGGATTCATTTTATGCGATTCTGCTTTTATTTCCATGCTGAACTCCTTTCACTAAAAGGGAACTCATTAATTTCTTTCTATTAATTGTGGCTGTCGTGTAAAATATTTATCTGTTTTTTTGCTTCACATCAGACAAAATGCTTTCAGCAAAATCCTGTTGAGATTAGCTAACACGGGGGGAAGGGATAGGAAGAATACTGGTTTGGTCCTTAATACTTCTCTTTCTGAGGTATTTTCCCAACACTACAACAGTCACATAGAGAGGCTAGAGTCTGCATTCTACATGCACGAGGGCATTACAGGGTGGTGAATGGTCTTCCTCAGGGTTTGATGTGTAAAACTAGAAGGACTCTAAATCCAAAAGGTTTTCTGTCTACTTTATTTCCTTTTTCCCCAGCAGTTCTAATAAAAGACCTTGCCTTTCCCTACAAGCCTTGCTCCCTTTATATTCTTTGCCTATTAGGTCTGCAGTTGCTACTGTAAAGATTTATGTGTCATCTTACAGAGGGAAATTATTAATAATAGTTCTTGTAGAATCAGATCTTTAAATAGCTGTGACTGTCTTATCCCTTCTCCTGACCTCCTTTACTAGCAGCCTTTCCTCGTTCCCACTGTGTCTGTCTTTTCTCTGACAACTGTGATTAAGCAGCCTTTTCTGACTGATGGTCAGGTGTGGCTGCATCTGAGCTGTTCTCTCAAGCATGATACTAGATCTGGGGCTTCTGAAAAGGAAAGGCAGGTATTCTTTCCCCTGGTGTGACCTGCTGATAACCACTGTGCACTGCTCAAAGTCCTCCTTCCTCCTCAATTTGCATTAAGTTTTCAGCTAGCTCTTTGGTGTGATGCCTTTCTTTATTCCTAGTATTCCTTAATCTAGAGATTTTTATAGGCTTTTAGTATCAGAGGAGTAAATTTTATTTTTTCTCACAGTTCTGAGGTAATTTTGGTTTGGGTTTGTAGTCTCCATTTTTTTCTAGTCTCTCTGGATTAAGATTTCTTTCTTTTCTGTGTCTCTCTTGAATTCTGCATAAATTACTTAAGTCCATAAATATGCTTATCCATTTAGATAATTCCATGAATTTCTAGTCCTGTATTTACCAACTGCTATTAATACAAAGCAGTTTCATGGAAACTTTCATACTTGAGCATTGTAGCTAATGATGCATGTACAAACATCCATTTATGTATCTAGGATATTAAAAAACCTGAAATATATTCACATCATATATTTAAAAGGGAAAAACAAGTCAGAAAATACAGTGCAAAACTGAGAGATGGGAAATGTTTAAATGTAAGATGGGAATGATATGTGGGATTTTTCTTAAAATGTAAAATCACTATTTTGAAACTGTGAAAAAATACAGTTTCATTTAAGAAATATAATTAAAAGGAAAAAGAAGAAATAATGTACAAACCACATGGGGGAAATGGAAATTTACAATCAGTAAGAGATAGAAGCCAAAGAACTGAACTGTTTGGTGGGGAAATCAAGAGGATCTCTGTGCATAGATAAGGAGGGGTTCTCTGAGGGTAAGAGCATGAGCACTACACATCATCTTGTAGAGCCTGTGCTATGTGGATTCCACGTTCAATAACTGATGCTACAACAAAAACTTTCTGCATGGAGTATTCTTAAGTTGTGAGGTCCTACAGGGATTTATTCTATCTTGTTTAGGAGTCTTCTCTGCCTATCAGTAGAGTAAAAGAGTGTTGCTTACAAAATGGTGACAGTAGAAAATGATTGATTGGGAAAGATCCATTCTGACAGGCTGCTTTGGATAACTTGGTGGGCTCACTGAGCAACATGCACTTTAACATCCCTAAATTGAAGGAATTAAAAAATAAAAGGTTCATCACTCTTGATAAACCAGGGATTTTATTGCTTTTCAGGCTTGCTCTGTAAGGTCTCTGGGGTGGCACTGGTACATCTCACATACACTGGGCAGAAAAGACTTCTTGGTACCACGATGTAGCTGAGAAAGTGAGGACAACCACTGGATGCTTAAGCAGAGAAACACAACAGTTTGGAGCAATAGTGAGGCCGTTGAGGGAAAACTGCTCAGTCCCAGTGTCTGTACTTCCCATTCTTTCCAACTGATGATAAATTGGAAGAGTTACAGGACTGACTGCGAGGTCTGCAGAGGATCTGTTATAGTGGCATGTTTAATAAACTTGATCTCTTTGGTCATGGCCCTTCGTAAGTATGATCTGTCAGTGTGATCTGTAAGAGTTCTCATGGTATTTGAAAGGAAGGTTGATTTATTTGATCTGGTGGCCCTTGGGTGGTGATGTGGACAGAGTGGACACATGGCTGTGATGCTGCTCACAGTCCTGGGCAGAAATGGTAGGAAAATGCCAGGGAGCTTCAATGGCCACTTGGTTCTGAGGCATGGGGGAAGTAGGACCAGGCCTCACATGGTAGTTAATTGTTAACTGGCCATGGCTGCTTATGGGTGGGAGGGGGTCTCTCCCACCTGTGTGAGTCAAACTCCTCTGAGACAGGCCTAGGCCACATAGCAGAACTGAAAATGAACCTCTCCATTTCTTCATAAACCTCTGGCACACTGTGTAGAGAAGAAAACCCGTGTTTTTCAAAGTTGGAGAGAGAGAAAAACTAAACTAAAAGCCCAGGCGTGCTAAGCCCAGGACTACAAACGGAATGTATCAGAGCAGGGTTGATGTTTCCATGTTTCTGGCAGTTTAGGAACAAGGAACCTGTGCTCTGCCTGGGTATCTGGCTATTCTAGCAACCATCCTCTGACCTTTCCTGCTCTTCATGTTCAATCAGTAGAAAGGACTTGTCCAGAGACACTCACATGTACTCTTCCAAGGGTTGTGTGAGTTCCAAGGGGAACCTGTCTGTAGTTGCAATCCTGAGGGGTAAAAAAAACCATGCTGGGGACAAGGTGTTAGAAAAAATGTGGGCTGTGAGAAGGCACAGGCATGTGGCTGAGCTGTGAAGGTGTCAGTGTGACACTGCTGGATGCAGTTCATTGCAGTTCATGTTTATTTTTTAATCAAGAAAATTGCACATGCAGTGTGACTCTCATGGTGTTCTTTTAAGGCCCTTAGAAATGCTGGGGATCAGGCTGTCCATATAACCTTTTTCTTGGATGTGTGCTTTATGGTAAGCTGATGACATGTGCACCTGTATTCCCAATGTACTGATGTGCCAAAACAGACAATGCTCTCTTGTTGTTCACCACATGACTCTCTTCTATTCAAGCCCTTGCCTGAAGGCAAAGGTTTTAATTTTGGCAGGCTCTCTTATGGTGCATGTCTGAGTGTGTTGTAAACAAAAGGGAAATCACTTTGCTAGCAGGTTTGTGAAATGGAGGGCAGGATGCTGTCCCTGTCCCTATTTTATAGACTGTGATTTCAGGTAGATAAGGCTCAGGTCCAAGGATTTATTGAACTGCCTTTGAAATACCTTTTACTCCACCATGACTTTGAGATTGCAAACCTGATTTTGATTTTCACTTTCTTTTTTTCTTGAGTATTTAGAGAACAAGGTATTATATGACTTTAAATGTAGTCCTGTGGAGTATCTGGCCATATTTGAGTTCATGGCATCTCTGCATGTGACACCTAGAGCTTTACTCAAAAACTGGGAAACATGAACTAGTGATGGCAAATGCAAAATCTAGCTACTGAAGGTTGTCTGGGTGCGTGTTACAATTTTCTGGGAGAAAGTGGGTAGATACTCAGCTGAGAGATCACCCTTACTGCTTCCCTGATCCCCTGACTCTCTTGCCTGCCTATTTCAGCTTTCCTAGCAGATCTGCAGAGAGAGGCCTCCCTTGTTTTGCCTATACTGGCACACACCAGAGTGGGTCCAGCCTGTGGTCTCAGGAAAATGGAATCTTGTTGGAAAAATAGCTTGTGCTGGTGTAATCAAAGGTTGTCACCAAGACTGTGGATTAGCAGTCAGCGCTGAGCAAAAGCCCTGAAATTTGTGCACTCCTGAGCTTTTCATTTTGCAAACTTGCTCTTTTAATATCATTGTATGTGCTACCTATATAAAATTAGCACTTTGAATTCTGGGGAAGAAAGGATTAGGAGTACAGTTTTTAAACCAGAGGCAGAATGAATTGATATCCAAAACCTTCTAAATAGCCAGATTTGTGTGAGAAGGTGGAGAGGTTTTAGTTTTAGTTTACATATGAAACTCTTGTAATAATAATGAGCCAGTGTTTTTTTCAGTGACGTCTTAGCTGAGAAGTCCATAGCTTTGATCATAAGGGATGTACGTCTCTAGTCTTTGCTTTCTTTAATGAGCTATAAAAATAGTAATCCTTGCTCTTATTTAAAATACTGCTTCATATGTACTACTTTTCTGATCAGGAAATGTAAGTGCATACATCATACTTTTAATTAATCCAGTGCATTATAATCTGAAAGCTGATGTCAGTAGTTTGTTCTATATACATATTTCTCAACAACACATGCAAATCGTGTCAGTTTTGAAATTGAGTTCAGTCAGCAGTTACAGGTGAGATTTGATTAGATACTGTGATGTGCTGTATATAGCCTAAGTTCTTAACTCAGATGTTTGCTGCCTTTGCAAATGAACTGCCCCCCTCTGTCACTGGGTTGTCATGCTGATCATTGGCTTGGGCAGTTCTCCAGCCTTGTCCTGAGGTGAGTGCAAGGAGACACCACTGCTCAGCAGGAGGGGACCACTGGCTGCAGGTGAAGGGCAGCAACTCTGTCTATGGTGTACAGCTGGAAGTGCTCCGTGGTGCTGGAGAAGCAGCAGGGAGCCACAGCAGGGGAAGGTGGTGGTGGAAAGCACAGCTGAGAATGGGAGCCCACTTGAAATGGGAGGAAATTCAAATCACCTTTCCCTCCCTGGCCTGATGGCTGGGATTGCCTGGGCCTCTCGTATGCAAGTTCTGGTCTTGTGAAATGGGGGCTTCCTCTTTGCAGGTCTTTGCAGAAACTGGGTCAGTACAGTCCCAGTGAACATTGTTAGAGAACAATCCCACAGCTTCTCATTGCTGTGGGAGCCACACAACGCTCAGTTCTTCTCCGGGGTTTTCTAGTGTCTTTTGCAAAGCTGATCACTGAGTCTGCAGCTCCCTGCTTGTGAATTGTTCACCAGCTTAATTAGCTCACTGGCCAGCTGATTGTTTTTGAATGGTTCTTCTGCTCCAACATTCAAATAGCAGTAATGACCCTGTAACCATTGTTTAAAAGTAACTTTTTGTGCTATTTAGCTCTTTTACCTTTCTGGTTGCTCTTTTATACCCCACCATTGATGTTTATTCTCCCACATTTTGTAAATTAAAAATCCTTTTAAAGAAGAGCGTGCTTGTAAGGTCACATTTACATCTAGGGTACACTTTTCTTTAAGCTGTAATGGAAACAAGCCTACTTGGGTACTATTGTTTGTTGAAAGGAAAGCAAAGAGCCAATGACTACTGGAATGAATTCAAAAGATTCTCCTATGCAGTTCACTTCCCAGCATTCATTCAAAATTTTCAAAGTGTTTCAACTCTGCCTTCTTAGAGATGAAGCAGTCCTGTTGATACTTGGCCACACTCTTGTCTCTTTAGACATCCTGAAGAGAATTTTAGCAGTTCCTCTGGAAAGCTTCTGGAGATGTTTTTCCCAACTGTTATTACTGTTTAACTTCAGCTGTTGCTTCTTGAGAGTCAGCACCTGGCTCCTGTTTTTCCGTTGTTTCTTTGTAGGTTCTCTCCCCTCCTAATCCCAAAGCCTTTGAAGTAAACAGCTCTTTTTTGGTTTCATTTGCCCTCTTACTGAACTAAGGCTTCCTCTGTGCGAGCTCTGCTGGGCCAGCCAACTCAGCAGCAGCTGCAAGGCACAGGGGTTTCCTGCTATTTCACACTGATGTCTCTTTACAGGAGTTATTCAGCGCTGCACTGCTGTGAAGTACCACTACACCTCCAGCTCTCTGCCTCGCAACTTACCCATCAACATCACCAACACCATCCGGCAGGATGAGTGGCACGCGCTCCGTAAGTAGCCCAGAGCAGCACACAAGAATGTTTGGATCACTTAATGCCTTAATGCAGTGCCAGCTGAAGGCTCGGAATCACCTCATCCAAGCATAGCACTGGGCTCTGAGCGTAGATACAGACTGATTAGTGAGGAAGTGCAAGCAGCCAACTGTGTAATTGGAAGGGGACGTGAGATTTGGAGAGGCTTAAAGCCGGGAATTCAGGAATACTACGTGTGTAGTGAATTGCAAGGTGTAATCATATTCTGGATGTGGGCACAGACAGTTCTTAGCTGGCTTACAGTGAAGGTTCTGCATCACTGTATAGATCTTGTTGCAATTTTCTGTGTGCACACCAGTGACCTGATGCAACCCCCTGGTGACCAGTTCTTTTAGGGAACATCTCAGTTTGTCTTTGCAACCTCCTGGCCCACAAGCTGTCTCATGCCCAAGGCTTTCCCACACAGCTAACTGACCTGTAACCTGTGACTCAGCATGACTTAAGCAGTTTTTTTCTGCTCCTGCTTCTATGTTTGTCTATTGCCTCACATAATTCAACATAATCCCTGTCATGTGAGAGTCAGTGCCAAGGAAATCCTAGTTCAGCTGGAGATTGAACTAGGAGGAGACAAGAACAGCAATTTCACTATGTATAACAAAGTGCTATTCATGTCACTGGTAGCCAAGCTTTTTTTCTAGAGCTTGTTACTGGAGTTGTTCCCATAATACTGTATTGATCTGCTGTCTGCTTCTGTCCTCCCACTGTTCCTCTTTTCAGTTCACTCTATGTGCCTCCCATGCAATCCTTTAGTCCTCTTCAGTGTCCCCTCTTACTTCTTTTGTTTCTATTTTCACCAGACACTCCTCCAACAAACTCTATCCCAAAGAAAGACACCATACCAAAAAAAAAGGAAAAAAAGCCCTTGTGGTACTAACATGAGTTCATGATGCACCCTTTCTGTCCCATGCTGGGAAGTGTTTGGTGGCAGTCCTCTGGATCAGGGCAGAAATGCTCTGCAGCTGCACAGTGCCCAGCACAATGCAGTAAATTTAGATGGATTCCCTTAGTTTCAGTGTGATGGGCAAACTATCTACCTCAAAGAAGCTACAGGAGGAGAAGCCCATGGTTGAAGTATAAACTTTAGAACCAGTAAATCCACATCTGTCTGGACTCTCCCCTGGCTGTTCTCTCTAGGTGCTGCCATCTTCATGTCTTCTGTCTTGCTTTTCTCCTTTGTCTTTCCTCAGATCTGCGAAGGATGACAGCTGGCTTCATTGGCATGGCAGTCTCCATCATCCTGTTTGGGTGGATTATTGGTGTGCTGGGCTGCTGCAAACAGCAGGAACTCATGCAGTACGTGGCTGGACTGCTCTTCCTAATGGGAGGTGAGAGCCTTTCACTTCTGCTACTCGAGTCACCACATTCAGTATTGCTGCCTTATAAAAGTAGTCACGTCAGCCCACAAGAGCCACACGAAGCAGTCACTTAGTGCAATTACTGCTTCCAGCACTGGGCAGGGCCTGTGCTTGCATGGGTGTTGCATGTTTCTCAGTAGACCCAGTGTATATGAGCCTTCTGCTCTAGAGAGCTGGTGTATAGCCACGGGGATCATGTGCACAATGAGCACAGTCCTTTGGCTTGCTCCAAGTGTGGAGCCTGTGGCTCCTGTCAGACAGCTCAGCTCAGCTTTCCCTAGGAATCAGAACAAACATAAGTTAATGCAGAGCGCCTTTCTGGTATTTGAAAGATGCTTAGATCTTTGTGTAATGATGAAGTCCAAACCCCACCAAGCTTGGGAGAACACTGGCCCAGTGATAAGGATATGATCTCAGGGCTTGGGTGTTAGATCTGTTTGTCCTGGATGGGAGCAAACTTTCTGCATGACCAAAAATTTTTCTGAACATTGATTTTTCAACTCGAAAATGGGCAGTATAGACCTGGAGGCTAGTGTACTAGTGTATATTAGACATACTAGACTGCCTTGTGTTATGTTTCTTAGGCTTTTTTCTCCTCTCTATAGGTGTTAGTGAATGTGTAGCAGATGACAAAAACCTGGGGACTCTTTATGGGCCTAGGGTACAGCTGGCTGAAGTCTGGGTGTTCCTCATGGAAACCAAGCAGTGCTGCACTTTGCAGCCCTGGGATTCAGTGAGCTAATTACCTTCCACAGGAGAAACTGCCCAAGTACTGTCTGATGACATCAGTCACTGGAAATAGTCTCAGGAGAATCAAAGCATGATGAACTATGACTGAGTTCAAAATTGTAATGAAAGGCACTAAGGCAGTATTGGTTATTTGTAAAGTGAGATATCCTGTAGTCCTACATATTTTCCCTTTTTTTTTCTCTGCTTTATAAGGAGAGTGGCTGGTAGGACTGCAGAAAGAACCCCAAGGGTAATTCTTGATTTTGAAAATTCATGACTTTGAAAATACCGAGGGAAAAAAACAGAGTATAATTAACCTGTCTGAGGGCAGTGTAGAACCCTCTTGCTTTTCTCCTGCAGGTACTTGCTGTATCATCTCACTCTGCACATGCGTAGCTGGGATCAATTTTGAGTTATCCCGCTATCCTCGCTACGTCTATGGGCTGCCAGAGGACATCAGTCATGGCTATGGCTGGTCCATGTTCTGTGCCTGGGGGGGCTTGGGCCTCACCCTGCTGGCTGGGTTCCTCTGCACATTGGCCCCATCACTCAACACCTCCCGGGCATCCGTACAAAAACCCAGACAAGAAAATGGGGCCGTGTGACCCCGGAGGGAGCGAGGAGAGACTCTGGAAAGCGCAGCCCGGGCAGAGCTGTGGGTTAACACCAGGAAGAGGTGGCATGTCAGCGCATGGAGAGCAGCGCCAGAGCTGTTGGAATGCCAGCCCCTGGGACGCTGCTGCAGCCTCCAGTCGCAGACACGGACATTGCAAGTAACTCCAGCTTTGAATTATTGGCAACTTGATCATCGATGGTTTAAGGGGGACAGTTCTTTCAATTTGTTTTTCTTCTGTTTACAAGGGATTAAGTCCAAAGTTGTGTCTTTTTTTGTGCTGTTTTTTGAACTGTACCTCCATGGTCCTGTTATTGTCCAGTTGTAAGGGATGTTTACGCACCAACTCTATTGCTGCAGGTCTGTGTAATTCAGACCCAATTTAGGGCAAGGAGCTAAGTGAAGTTGGTTTGAACACTTTTGCAACAGGCATGTCTAGTGTTGGCTCAGGCCATCCTTTCCCAAAAGAACCTTGATCTAAGCCGAGGTTTAGGCCAAAGAATTAGCCCATTCTTAGTATTAATTTATTTAAATCAGAAACCTGTGCTATTCCATCCTGTGGATTCAGCTACTTACTCACTACTCAAACTGTTTCCAAAAGGAGCTAGCTGTAACTGAGCAGCAAGACTCCAAGAAAACTCTTACAGACTTTGGGAAAGCAGAGGAAAGTTTTTCTCAGCTTCTTACACAGTTAAGGTTACTCATTTGGCTAACATACCTTTGTTTTAATGGGGAGATGTATGCAACATGCAGCTTTTAACTATTCCACCAGAGGTACATTTCTCAAAATATGTCATAGTTTGAGCTGCCAGGATCAACTTTCACTTCTGAATTAACTTGTGGGTGCAACTCCTGTTCTGTGAAAGGAGATGAGTAATTCTTTCTGAGCTCAATATCTGTACTGCTAAAATAGCAGATGTACAGCCGCCTCTGAGTGTCCAAAGGAACCACAGTGTATTTTCCTCAGGAACGTGTGGCTTCTGCTCAGTTCTCCACTCACCCCTTTCCAATGTCAAATGCCCCAAGCAGAGCGTGTCAAGAGCATGCATGTTCTGCTGGAACAAGATCCCTCTCCAAAATGAGCACTAAGGACCTTGGTACCAGCACAAGTACTAGGGCTTACTCAGGAACATCAGCCAAAGTACTTTGGAGTGCATTTTTCTTTCATTCATCTATTCTTTTTTCCCCTCTCACATCCCCGCCCCTCTCCCAAGCATCCAAAAACTGCACAGGTAAAGATGAGATGGCCAGCATTTGGAGATGTTTACATTGTATTTAAAATACAATACAGTGGCATGTAAGATACTTAATGCTAAAGTCAGTGTATTTATGAAAAGTGTAATTTTTAAATGGAAGTTGTAATTCTCAACTGGCATTAAAAGTACTGAAAGACTTGCTCAGTGGATGAAACCTCGAATTCTTTATGACTAATGACCTGACTGATTCACCAGAGACCTCACATATACATACCAGTAACAGTGTTAAAGCGTGAAGAGCTAAGTTCAACTGATGAAGTTAAAACACCATTCATGTGTGAATTGTGTTCACCCTTGCAAAATGAGTGTTCAAAAATTTCAAACTCTAACAAGGCTGTAGGCTGTTCACTGGCTGCACAGGCAAGAGCTGAGGATGCTGTCTGAGCTGCAGGTCATCAGTGTCACGGTACACTTACTGCAGTATAATCTCTTAGTCCTATGCAGAAGTAGCAGAGCAGGATTTCGTCCAGTTCTAGCTTGAGGAGGCTCCAAGGCAGCATGATGGGCTTTCAGCCTCCCTTACACAGATGTAGAACCACCAACCAAGGGCGACAGCCCCAACACATCACAGATTTGCTTTTAAAGGGAAAAAATTCTTTATTTTTTCCAGACAGAAAGTGATACAGTCCAGTCTACTCCTGTCCTCCGCCAAGGCCACAACCTTGACTGGGCAGAGATCAGGCATAGTACTGCAGATTGGCCTTTTTCTTTGCTTGAACCTCCAGGATTCCTTCCATGTAGTCCTCATGGGTGAGCTCTGTAGCTCCACGGCGAAGGGCAATCATCCCCTGCCCAACGAGACAGTAGAGGAGGAATGTGAGCACCACACCTGTGCCAAATAATTACTCTGTGCTAGCTTTCATCTTTCCCTCCCATCAGTGCTATCCCTATAGAGGAATACTTACCGCTTCAACACACACAGCCTTGCACTGGGCTCCATTGAAATCATCTGTGCAGCGAGCCAGTTCCTCATAGTTCACATCAGGGCTGATATGAGCAAAGGGGAAAAAAAGTCTGAGAGCATGCACCAAACAGAAAAAGCAACGTAGGGAGCTTCCTCAACCCAGCACTGAGCTCCCAACAAGTGACTGCCAACCACTTCTCAGCCCTGAGGAACCATCGTGACAAACATAGCCCCAGAAGGCCATACCTGACATTCATTTTGCGTGAATGAATCTGCATAATTCTGGCTCTGGCCTCCTCATTAGGCATTGGGAACTCAATCTTCCGATCTAATCGCCCAGAACGGAGCAAAGCTGGGTCCAAGATATCAACCCGGTTGGTTGCAGCAATCACCTAAGTAGAAGCAGGATCATCAGTGTGAGGCATCTGGAAGACAGGCCTCTTCTCCCAAAAGATCCACCAAGCTTCTTTTCTGGATACTGTTTTCCATCCCCTGCTACAGCGCCCTGGACCTCAGCAGCACTCCCTGCTAGCTCCCAACCTTGACTTGTGTGTTGGGCTGGAAACCATCAAGTTGATTAAGCAGCTCCAGCATGGTCCTCTGCACCTCCCGGTCACCAGCCTTCTCACTATCAAACCTGAGGGCGAAACAAGGGTAGAACTATCAGCATGAACCTGACCACCCTGTCCCTATGTTTTTAATCACAGAATGACTGCACTTGATGCCGCTTGGCCAATGTGTTCCAAATTTTTCCTTGAAACTACAGTCCTACCATGATAAGGACTGCAACTACAGTAACTGTCAGCAGCACCGAAGACTTATTTAGTCCTTAGAGCTGAATGGGGCTCATGTTGTCCAGGCCAAGTAGTAAATGAGGGTGAACATCTCTAGGTGCCTGCTGCAGTGATCAGAAAACAGTTTTATACAGCAGGAGACTATCAGACAGATCCCAAGCCTGAAGAACTTCTCTCAAGAGCCCAAGGATTGTGGCAACTGCTATCCATGACTGGCTTCACACTCTGTTTCTGAGCAGGCCATGCTTTAAGAGACCCCGCTCACATACACAGGCAAAGGAGGCTGCTAGGCAGCTCCCAAGAAGTTTACACCATGGACTAGAGCTCACCTTTTAGTGCCAATGGCATCCAGTTCGTCAATAAAGATGATGGAAGGAGCTTTTTCCTTCGCGAGAGCAAAAGCATCACGTACCAGCTTTGCTCCGTCGCCAATGAACATCTGCACAAGCTGTGGACCCGCCAGCTTCAGGAACGTAGCCTGGGAAGTGAAAGAGAATCCTAGGCCTCATTTCTCACTAGGGTCAGTTCTGAGTACTGTAAGAAGCCCTTAAATAAAACAAGCAAGCAAGCAAACAGGAAAATCCCAGCCTTTGTAACACCAGTTTGTGTGTATGACCCTCTTCCCCTGGAAGTGTTCCTACTCTTTGTCAGGTACTATTCTACGGCAGCACACACTTTCACAGGTTCCTTTTACCTTGGTCTGGGCAGCACATGCTCGAGCTAGAAGTGTCTTCCCTGTTCCTGGAGGCCCATACATAAGGACTCCCTTGGGTGGTTGTATACCCAAATTTTCAAATTTCTCCTTATGATTCATCGGCAGGACAATGGCCTCAACGAGCTACAATGAAAGAAAAATATTAATACATAAACCCGTTCTTCTCCACAGATCCAGACTGACTGCTTCTGAGCTGAAGTTGAAGGACTGTTGTCCACAGTCACACCAGAAACTATAAGTATCACCTCTTGGATTTGTTTATCCAGCCCCCCGATGTCACTGTATTGCTCTGTGGGCCTCTCATCCACCTCCATGGCTTTCACCCGTGAATCATATTCAGTAGGCAGAGTCTCCAAGATCAAGTAAGAGTCTTTGTTCACCCCCTGTAAACACAAGTCCTTTGCTTTTAACAGGTCCCTCAGATAGCACTTAATAAACATGCAATCAAAGCTGATTTACTGGACCTCAAGGATGCAGGAATAACCAGCTTTGACACTGGCACTCATCAAATCACCCCAGCTTGGCAGAGTGCACAATGCCACAGTCAACCTACCACATTTCAAAAGAGTGGTCCAGTTTACTTACAATACCAAAGACAGGGTTTAGAACACTTACTAAGTGATGTCTAAACTTGCAGCATCTAATTGTATATATAATGGACACACATCCCAAACTGCTTTTCTTTACTACAAACTTAACTGAACCTGTAATACCTTTCTATTAAAATTTTACTAACTGAACCCATAATACCTTTCTATTAAAATTTTAGAAGAGAAATGGTCTTGAGGAAATCTGGAAAGATTTGTCTCCTTTCTTAAAGGCAAGATATATGCAATTTTTTGGCCACCATCATACCTAACCAGCACAATACAATCACTCACCACCAGATCTCCTGGCTTCAACTTCTCAGCATCAACCAACCCAATAACAGGCAAGAAATATGTCTGTAAAGAAGAAATCAAAGTAAGCAAAACCAGATGTACTCGCAAAAGCTACTTTGCATCACTCCTCACACCTGGTTGGGCACACAGATCTTACCTGACGTGTAGAGGTCTTGATCACAGCACACTTGCCCTTTCTCTGGGAATCCAGGTCAATGTTTGCTCCATCCTCCTCCTGGTCATTGGGGTCAACATCCAGCAGCTGAAAACCAAGGTGAAAGTGTTCATGACAATGTAACCAGACTAGCAGGACAACCCCAGGATTAATGCTTCTAAATTACATGCACTGGAAGAAATAAAACTTTCCATCATCCATCAGCAGTAGAATGCTGAAAGCATTAAAGCCCTCCTGTAAAAATTGATTTCTTCCTTTCCTAATGAAGCAGCACAGAACGGTGCATAGAAAGATGTTACAAAATTCAGAACCAAGTAGTAGCTAATGGCATTGATTCCTTCTCACACAGAGCAGCTCACATTAAGGCTTAAGCTCATTAAGTTTTAAAACAGTAGTACAAACCAATCCCGTTTTTAAAAATAGCAAACTCTCAACTATTTTTCCTATCATCAAAATACTGAACTGCAAAAAGAATGTGATGGAGTAACAAAACCATGGCCTTTCATTCACTGTTTTACAAGTTTCAGAGAGCATGTGTCCAATTTCACATGCTCAAGTCTACACTCTGCAGGGCTGTGTCACCCTCTGATGGTTGTTAGGTACAGATGAACCGTATACAAAGCCTAAGGAACAACCCAGACAAAAACTGGGCAGATGACATGCACTTCCAGGTCACAAACAAAACCAACAGAAACCCTGAAATCTTGGCTCTGGCAGCATCGGTAGTCTGAGAATACTCCATGAATGCCTGATGAGTTCCCTGCCTTTCTCCCTGCCACTCTATACTGCACACACTTCTCACATTGCTGCATAAGAGCCCACCAGTCTCACCTCAATAACATTGGAGACAAGGTATGGCAGGGTTTTGTTCACTTTGATCTTCTCACTGTTCTCTTTGATCTTGTCTTTCATGGCTTGGAGCTCGTGGGTCACTCTCAGTACCTCACTCTTCATGATCTGCAATTGGTACACAGAAGAAAGAAAAAGGAATAGTATCAGAAGACTAAGGCAAGATAAAATTAATACATTATTCCAAAAGCAAACAGTTACAGAAATCTAAGTCTGAGGAGTAAAGGGAAATGTAGTATAAAAAAAAGCAAAGCCAGCAAATTAGCCAAAATTGGTTAGGAATCAAGGCTACACAGTCCATTCTTGTCTCTAACTAATCAATAACCCCAAATAATTTCTTTCCAGTGTAACTTGGTAGCTTTAGCCTAATCAGTGCAACAGCTTACAGGGTTGCAATGTGACCTCCATAACAATATGGCTCAGATACGGCTTGGTTTGGCTGTGATATTTTAATATATACAGATACACAAGTAACTACATATACAGACCTATCTTAGTTATGTTTTGCAAGGGGGGTGGAACTAGATGATCTTTAAGGTCCCTTGCAACCTAAACCATTCTGTGATTCAGCCTGGAGAAGAGAAAGCTCCAGGGAAACCTCACAGTGGCCTTTCTGTATTTAAAGGTGTCTTGCAAGGAAGATGGGGACAGAATTTTTAATAAGACCTGTTGCAACAGGACAAGGGGTAAGTAAGGGTTTTAAACTTAAAGAGGGTGAATTTACACTAGATACAAGGAAGAATTTTTTTACAATAAGGAGAGCAGAACACTGCAACAGGTTGCCCAGAAAAGTGGTGAATGCCCCATCCCTGGAAACATTCAAGGCCAGGTTGGACAGGGCTGTGGGCAGTCTGGTCTAGTTAAAAATGTCCCTGCTCACTGCAGGGGTGGGCCTTTAAAGGTCCCTTCCAACCCCACCTATTCTATGATTTTGTGATCCTACTAAATGTAAGGGAAAAAAACTCTTCAGAAAAAAGCTCTGTACTCCCCCTCCAACAGTGAGTACATTTACACCCAACACTAATGTACCCAACACAGGTGTCTGCAGTGCTGTCTGGATGATGCTGACAGGGGTCTTCCTCCCTTTCCTGATTAGTCATAGTGTGTAAACACAATCTGGGATCCCCACTGAAGTGCCTGGAGCACCAAGAGATCTCAGGAGAACTGTCACACCTGAATTGGTGTATGTGATTCTGTTTAATGGGGAAATCCACTCTTCACTATCTTTTTAAAAAGTCTTTATGCCTAAGCATAATACTGTGCTGTAACACATACTTGTTCACAGGACAGAACTGTTACAGGAGCCAATACAGAATCTGTTAAATAAAAATGAAAAAAACTTAAGAGATTTAATAAAACACAATCTAGAAAACATTCCAGGAAAACTGTCCGAAGGGATGGTTCTGACAAACATTTTGCAATTATAATGCTCTTACTATAAAATGAAGAATGCTACTTCTGCTCCTTACTCTATTCTGCAATTTAAAAGTAAGACACATATTTACCTTTACTGTCTTTAAAGAATAATAAAGAATAACTTTAAAGTGAATCAGAATTACTTGTGGAGCCTGAAGCAGTATAGGATGAAGTTACTCTGTAGAATTTGTGAAATATTTTATCTCAATACTGCTAACATTGGGCAGCAAACTTATTCTAAATCTGTAAGTGCTCTTTTATGCAAAACGTATCTATCTTGAGAGAGGTCTATCTACTTATCATCTTCATGAATGAACAAGCAAGAGGATGGAGTGTTTTCCCATCACATTTGCAGATGACACCGAACTGGGGGGCATAGTCCTTGTGTTCAAGGGCAGAGCTGCTACACAGAAACCTTACAAAATACAAGGACACATGCAAAGCCCGGTACCAGGGAGGGAAGTGCACCTTGCAGTGACACGTGCTGCTGACTGTCTGTCCGTCTGAGACATGGACTTGGGGGTCTCCATAAGACAATAAACTGAACAGGAGCCCGCAGCGTGCCCTGACAGCTAGAGTGGCAAATGAGCATCCGGGCTGTACTATCAGGACTGTAGGCAGTAGATGGAGAGAAATGTTCAGTCCCCTTTATTCAACACTTTTAGATCCTACCTAGAGCCCTTGGTCCAGTTTTGGTGTCCCTCCTTCCCCAACAAAGACATTGATAAACTGGACTGAGTTCAGCATAGGGCCACCAAGATGGCTGGGGACTGGAGGACAGGCCATGTGAGAAACAGCTGGGGGAAGTGGGTTTGTTCAGCTGGAAACAGAACTGCTAGGGAAGGAGCTATCAGAAAGACTGAACCAGACCCTTCACAGGAGTACACAACAGGCAGATGAAACAACAAAGACTGAAACAAGAGAGGCTCAGCTTGTATGCAAAGCAAATCTTTATCCTCACGAGGTCTATCAAGCAGCAGGACTGAACACCCTGAGAAGCGGTGCAGTATCTGTCTTTTAGAGACTTTCAAGATCCGACCGGCTAAAGCCCTGAGTAGCCTGGGTTATGGCTGACTGCTCTGAGAAGGGGTTTGGCCTGGAGGTCTGCTCAAGTCCTTCCAACCTGAATTACCCAATGACCCTACCTGACTTAGGCCACAGAACAGACTTCCCCCTCCCCTGTGCCTACGAGGCAGAGAGGGCCTGTGTAACTTTAACTAAAGCATCCATGGCTGTGTCCAACAACCGCCCCCTCAGCTTCCTGGGGTCCATGCTCCTCCAGAGCTTCTTCCCTACCTTCGCGGCTCAGTATTCCTCAATGTGCCGTTCTCGATTCAGTGAACCGTGTGTAATTTTTTGCCGTCGCCGTGGCTGAGCTAACCCGCCCGCCCCGAACACCAACAGCACAGGGTGTGTGCACTCCGCTCCCCGGCCCGGCCCGGCCCGGCGCGACCACGGCGCTACCTTGATCTCGCTGTCGAGGAGGCGAGTGCGCTGCACGATCTCCTCCGTGGACATCTTCAGCACCTCCTCGCCGACGCCGTCCTGCGGGGGCACAACGGCAGCGTCACCCTCGCCCCGGCCCCGCCGCCGCCCCGGCCCCGGGTCCTCACCTCCGACTCATCCCACACCGACGCCATCTTTCCGCCGGCCAGCGGGCGCAGGCACCGCGCGGCGGGTTCGGGGCGGCAGATTCCGCACTGCGGATTCCCGGCGGCGCAG
>VYZT01054280.1:103341-143505 GCA_013400735.1 Pomatostomus ruficeps
CCCGGCGTTGGACGGAGACGGGGCGGTGTCCCGGAGAAACCCTTTATTACAGTCAGTGCCTGAACACAGCAGCGAGGGGGAAGGGAGCGGGGCTGAACAGAGCTGACCTCGCCCCGCGCAGGGGAGGCCGAGGACGCCCCAGCCAGGCACAGCCCGGGGGGGTCCGGGAGCGGCCCCGTCGGTCCCCGGCCGAGCCCCGTCGGTCCCCGGCCGAGTCCCGCGGGCGGTCAGACGTAGCCGGGCTTCACCGATAAGCGGCGGCAGTTGGGGCAGCCGCGGGTCCCGTTGGTCTGGAGGCACCTGCAAAGGGAGGAGGTCGGGTCGGGGCGGGGCTCTCCGCGGCCGGAGGCTCCCCCAGGGCGGCTCCGCGGCTGCTGTACACCGCAGAGCTGTTCCCCGTGGGCCCTCCCGCCACGGGCAGGGATGGGATCTCTCCCATTCCTTCCACAGAGGCGCTTCGGCAGGTTCCTGTATAAAAGTTTGTTTCTGTACTGCTGGAGACAAGTCCACAGAGCTCATCGGGCGTCTCTCACTGCCCAGCAGTTTGATCCTAATTCTGGTGCCAGTGTAAGACTTTGATTTTAAATTCTTAATTTTCAGACCAATGTGTTTTGTAACACTCATGTTTCTTCTACGATAAAATGATGGTACAGCTAACTTCTTTCATGGCAGTAGCATGATAACTGGCTGAACAACTTCACCTCTATGTGCTACTAGCCAAGGGAGAAAGTGAGGGGATTCGGGAAAAATCCAAACTACCCCTGGGAGCAAAGAACTGATTCCCCAGGAGGAACCAAATACGAATCTGTGAACTGGGCTGACCATGTACAAAGGGAGGACATCACTGAACAATCATTTAGAGGACGGAAGTGGGAGTGTGATGGATATGATGGCTAAATTTCACCCTCCAAGTCTATGAGACTCTTAGCACTGCAATGGGATCCTGCAAGGCAGGATCAAGACAAAAGTAAGCAGATAATCAAGACAAAGACCTGGGGAACAGCATGCATAGGACTACTCTGGGCATAAGCAGCTCTTTCCTATGACTATATGTCATGACAATAATTTAGTACTTCCAGCTAATTACTTCAAGTGGAAGAAGTGGGAGCAAGGAAGTGCCTGGAGCTGGTTGTTCTTCTCCCCAATGGACTCTCCACACATGCCACAGTACAGCTCCATTTCCTCCACACATTCATGGAACTTCACTACATGGTCACGCAATTCTCGCTGCTGCTCCTTCGTGCGATAGATCCTTTCACACAAGCAGTGGAGCTTCAGCAGGCCAAGCTGCACGTGAAGGACAGAAACATAAGAAAAGTGAACAACAGGGTGAAGACAGACCAGAAACAGGAGAGGGAACGCCACAGCCCCATCAGCCAGCTGGAGAAACATCAGCAGGTCTCAACACTTCCTGCCATTAACGCTTCTTCTTTGTGTCACAAAAGGTAACACCAGGTTTGAGAGAGTCAGCAGCTCCTCCACTCATGATTTCCCTGAGCTACTCATGACATACCGTGTATTTCGCTTTCCTTTGCCTCCAGCCAGCACACAGTGTAGCAGCTGTTCAGGGCAAAAATGTATTTCAAGAAGAGACCTCTAATCCTCTAGTCCTCTACCTGTTTCATACCCCATTTTTGCTGCTTCCCATTCCCCTTTGCCTATCCCATTTTGACTCCTCACTCGCTTTTCAGACTTGCATACTGATGATTATCTGTGCAACTGCCCACAACCAAACACCTCATGACAAAGCAAATCCCAAGCATTCACTGGTTAATAGGAATGCTAACAAGCAACAAGTCTGTATACTTCAGTGTTTGACTTCTTATCTTGCCTGGCACAAGACTATGAACAGTGCTGAAAAGAAGTTGTAGGATCCTACCTTGTTCCCTAGTCCCTCTGCCAGCTCTTGTGCCTTTTCAATGCTTTCCAGAGCCTGTGAAAGGAGAGCACTTGTCATTAGTTCTCAGTCAAACATATAAAAACAGGCTTGTATGAATGTCCAATGAGAATTATTAAAAAATAAAGAGGTACAGAGTAAAATTTGGATAAACAAGCATCACGGCAACTCTGGAGAATCAATAAAGCTTTCTGGCAGATTTCCCTCCCCTCCCAAAAGTTAATCCATGAGAAAACGTTGGTTTCTGAAAGACCCCAGGTAATGCAAGAGCTACATTTCTGTTCCAGACACAGTGTCAGTGTTGGCAGGGGCTGGTCCCCAAGCAGAGAGAATACAGACTTATTTAAACTCAGTCCCACATGGTCATTGGGGCTGGGATGGAGCACAGGCAAAGCAAGCCTTGTCCCCACCTCACCTTGCAGGCTCAGTGTTTGTTGAGCAACTCCAATTTCACTTGTACAAGAAGTGAGGAAAGGGATCACCAGCACCAATACATCACACTCATCCACTTTTCCCCTGCTGTTCATATATCCACCTTGCCTTACTTACACATGGTGTGATGTAGGAGTGTTCTGCTATCCATTTTTTAAATCTGAAGGAAATATTTAGCATAGCAGCTATCATACCAAATGAGTCCCTACTTTCCCCTAGATGTCACAGTGTTCCTTGCTGTTCTGATAGTCTTCTTTTGCAGAACTATGGAGATGTGCTTCCTATTTGTCCAAGGGGAAGAAGAGATCTCCCTTGTGATGCAGTAGTTTTCAGGAGAAACGTTATAAAATTTCTACCCTATAATTAACATTACTGGTATTGTAGGAGGAGAGAACCAGATGAGGTGCAAAAATGCACTGTCAGTTCAGAGGAGATGGCATTAGACCTGTGGTGGCAGCAACAGCTTAGGATAAAGAAATGTTAGAAGAGGGAAGCAGGAACTGAAGGCTTTCAGGGAGAACGTAACTGAGAACTATGCTTAGGAAGACTGAGTGTGTACTGGAAACCCCTGAAATTAATGACTGTGACTAAGAATCAAAGTGGAGCATGTGGGGTAGGGGAAGAGATGTTGACAAGTCCAGGGGGCAGTTTGTCTTGGACAGGAATATGAGACTGCACAAGAGTGAGGGCAAGCAAGCTGTGAGCAGCCTGGGAGGATCTGCAATAGCATGGACTACATGCAAATAAAATGGACTAACTGGCCAAGGAGGCTGGGAAGATGGAGGAAGGTTTGACAAAGACAGGGAATCTGCAAGTGGAAAGTTACCAAATTGCTTTATTAAGTAACTGATGTAGGGACGAGTAGCATGACCACTGGAAACTGGGACCGGCAAGGGGAAGAACAGGCTTGGGTGAACATTCAGGGATGTGACATCTAAGGAGGTCACATTTGGTCAACAGACATAAGGTCCCTGATCCAGCAGGGCAGACTTCCCTCTAATGCCTGGAACAGAATACAAGATTCCTCCACTTTCTTCTTCTGTGGGATTTGGCAAGATTAAAATTCTGTGCAAAGCCCTCATCATGTTCTCACAAGTGGGAGCTGCTTGATATCAGAGGCTGACAGTGCCTGGAGATAGAATCAGTGAAGGGTTTGATGAGTGCTCTGAATATTCTCTCCTGCAGAGGCCTACCTGCTGTGTCCTGTCCTGTTCTTTTGACACTGAGCAAACTTTCCAAGTCCACAGTTTCTTCTTCCATTGCTAACAAACACAGTGTTTACTTAGTGAAATTGCACGGTATGTCTCACCCAACTGATTCCCTGAGGGAGGCACTCAGATGCTGACAGCACCTTGAACTTGTCTATTTTGACACACATATACTGGACATCCTTGTATCTGGGATGCTTCATTTGGGCTAAAATTCTTAGTGTCTCAATATGAGTGATAGGAGTGATTCTTCATCATATTTAGACCCAACCAGCATCTTGATGTGGCACTGTGCAGGTATTCCAAGTTGTTCAGAGGAAGTTCAGGGCTAACCTTTCAGCATTTCGTTCTGTGGCTGAGTAATGTTCCTGCAGTGCAATGTGCTGCATCTAGTGCGGTCTGCACTTTCACACACATAAACACTGCCTAAACATTTTCAAAATAAGTAATGTCACCCCCATGTTCTATATTGACTGATTGTCTATCCCCAAATAACTTCCTGCTCTCATTTCTCTGTTTCACATCAGAGTTTATAGACCTTCAAAGTTTCTCCAGGAATTTTATGCTACATTGGTCTGCAAAGCACATGGTGGAGCTGTAGAGCTGTCTAAACATCATTAGTACATCAATGCGCTTAGTCATACAACTAAAAAGTAGGCAGGGGAATCTATTTCAGAGCATAAGGCTTCCTTCTTCCAGTGCTGGTTTCTCAGTGTAGAGCTTAAAAGTCATCAGGATTGACTAATGAGGCAATTCTGTAACTTAGCAGTCTGACTCAGAATGGATGTTCCTACTATTAGTAACAAACTCCTGGCTGAGAGAGACCATTCAGAGAAATATATCTGCACAAGTAACAGACCCTGTTGGTAGAACCAAGGGGGTACAGGTCTCTTCTGAACTGTACCATCATCAAAGTGCGGTGCAAGACTCTGCTCTGATCTTGGCTAACAAACTTCTGTAGAAACAAGTTTGTAACTGACCTTGTCCAGTTCCTTTTGAATCATCCAGCACTTAGTCACTCCTAGCAGCACCTGGACCAGGCCCAGGCGGTTTCCAATCTCTGTCATGATGCTCATGGAAGAATCATACCGAGGGAAGGCTGTCTGCAGAAGCAGGGAGGAAATCATGTTTTGCTATGATCTGCTTTTCATGCCCTCTTGCTATTCCCTCTTCCCTTTGTGGCAGGAAAGAGCTGTACCTGCACATCTCTGCGGCTGCGATGGATATCTGCAAAGCAGAGCAGACACAGTGCTTGCAGCGGCCGGTCACCATGCTGCAGGGCGATCTTCATGGACTCCTGAAAGAAATTGCCCCTGGTCAGTAGAAGGGCTTGTTCCTGGTTCAAAACAGCAAGGCTGTGGCTCTGCACTCTGGCCACTGAAAGATCAGCTCCAAAGAAATGGTGCCATCTCTTAAGGCAAGGAAAGTGTTTTTCACATGTTCCTGACCAAGGCGCATTCATAGACCAAAATTTTGAAGCCCCTGGGCTACAGAAACCACAGCTCTAAGATTGGAAGGCAGCAGGAAGATCTACAGTCAGGTGTGAATACTGTGGTATCTCTCTCGCTCCCAGCCCTACGACAGATCCCCTGGCAGAGCCCCGACAGCTCCATGGCTGCCCGCACCCTGTACCTCACAGCAATCCATGGCGTCTGCCAGGCGCCCCAGCTTTCGATAGGCCACGGCCATGTGGTACTGGCTCATGGCTCGGTACTTCAGGCTCCAGCCCTTCCCGTAATCATTCACCAGTTCTGCGGCTTTACACGGGAAGAACAGGGCCTTCTCGTAGTCCTGGAAGGCAGAGAAGCACACAGACAGCAGTTACAACAAAAATAAAGCAAAAAGAAAGGAAGCAAAAAGCCCAACTATTTTTTATTTACTAACGCTGCAACAGCTACCAGATTTCTGCGCATCTTTAAACTATGCTGCTCCTCTTCCATGTGCAGTATTTCGGTGGATATCAAACTGTGAAAGGTGGAATTGCCATATTCTGAATTCATATTATTCTCTGGGTTCAGGACACTGGGGCAATGACCCAGCAAATGAATTTTATGTAGTATGCCATTAACTTTATTCTGCAGGAACCATTTACCGTCTTCTATAACCAAACGCTGGAAACTCTCTCTGTTCTTACATCATCTCTGCTTGCAACATCTACATGGAGCCTTCATCTTCTCCATACAGTAGGTTGGAATCTCCAAGAAGCTCATTATCCATCATTTCAGGAAATAGGAACTAAGAATCGTGGCCTCATCAAATTCACAGTAAGTAATAATACATTGTCATTTTAAGCATCTTTTTTTGCATTAAAAGCATGTTAGAAATAAATCTCATTTTATAATAATTATGTAAAGCTTATCTAAATATCTAAAACTATAAGTAAATTATATGAGACTGCAGAAGTGAAAAAGTTCTCATGTTTTTAAAATTCTCCACAATGCACAATGGCAATCCCAACTTCTCAAAATTTCCTTTCTCCCTTCTTATTTCACACGGGAAAAGTATCCAGCACAACGTTATTTTCTTTATTTTTGGTTACCACACTTCAGGTGATGAGTCTTCTATGAGTGACAAAATCATGACTTCGTGAGAAAAACCTATTTGTTGCTGTTAGAACTGGCAAATCACCCCCATGCTCAGTCCCTGCCTGGTTTTACCTACAGCTGCTTCCTGGCAGCTACTTGCCTACAACAGTGGTAGAAATAGAGAATCCATGAGTTTTGGCTGCCAGCCCTGTGTCTCTGATGTGATCTTCTTTGAAGCTAAGTTTGATCTTTTCAACACACATATTCACAGCTGCTTCTGCTGTGCTGTATAAACATGACACTAATCCTCCCATCCTTACTGTGGAGGAGAGTACTCCATTCAGATTTTACAAAGGGGTTTTTGCTTACAATGCTCTCTCAGTACTTCACTTCCTATAGGACAGACAGAGGCTGAAATCCACATGATTTTCAACGCTTTCCTGAATCCGTGGGACAATCACCCTTCTGTCCCTCAGGTTACTGTACCTTTATCTGGGTGTAGAAGTTCCCCAGGCTGCAGCAGACTCGACATTCCAGCATCTTGTCATCGTTGTTGTGTGCGTAGCGTAAAGCTTTCTCAAAGCACTCCAAAGCCTTCTGGAAGATGCTGAGGCCCAAGAAGGCATTGCCCATGCTGAGGCTCACCTGGCCATTCAGCTGCAGGCTCACAGTGGTACCCTGCATGTTCAGGCACGTCTTACAGTAAGAGATTGTTTTCTGGAATTCACAGAGTTTCTCATTGCTGCGAGCCAGGTTTAGGTAGCTCTCTGTAAGGTAATCTGGGTCTTCCAGCTCCCGTGCTGTGTCAATTTGTACCACTGCAAACTTTAAGTAAAGACAGTGTTTACCAAAGTGTGTAGTTTATTTAAATACAGCTCAAGCACCCACAGAGTAGTGCCCTGTGCTGGAGAGGAGGCTCATATCAGAGCAGGGCAGACAAGGCCATCAGCACATGGAGAAGCATCGTATGCACTGAGCAGTTTTCTGGTGGTTTAAAAGGCTATGAAGACTCTGAAGAAACCTCTCCCTCTCTCCACACTGTCTCTGGGCAGGGAAGATGAATTAGGCTGGCATTTAGGGGAAAAAAGCTGTTAAATGGCCCTAAAGAGAAACTAGTGAAGCAGGAAACATCTGGCACAATGCAGTTCAGTTTTCTTTCACCCAGTGTAATATATCCCACTTTCTCTGGAATTCCTAAGCTATTAAAGTACTCTATTAATAGAAGAAAGTAAGCTACTTCTTTAATGAATTTTTTACTAATAAATTGCAGTCTTGATCTTGACACTTTTAGTTCTATAACCTCCAGGATTAGTTGCATACTGTTCTCTTAAATGAAGTCTCTTTCTTTCAGGCTGCAAACTTTTCAAAGCAGTAGCTCTTATGTTTTGTGATGAACTAAGCATACTGCTGGCTTGAATTAGTACCAATAGCAAAGATAAACAGTTAGCAATTTTCGTTAGAAATTATCAGTTAGGATTATGGATGGGAAATTCCAAGGGAATCAATTACTTCCTTTTTGTGTAGTGGCTACATGTAATAATTCAAGCTAGTAGAACATTTTACATACTTTGGAAACAAAAAAGACAAACAAACCCCCCAAACCTCACCAACCATAAATTCTGTATGTTTGGTTTGTATTTTCTCTGCTTCCTTAACAGTTTAGGAAAGCTGCTATGTGGACTCAGTGATGGGCACTAGCTCATGCTTGCCCACATTCCCTTAACTTTGCACAAGTTCATTATTTCCTGATTGCCACAGCCTTTTGTCTTGATGCAAGGTAATTTTTCCTGTCCAAGAGGCTGAGCATCACAACCCTTCTTAAATCACTTTTTATTTCATGCTCTTAATTCTGACCCCTTTTCTCCTGTTACTTCTTCTCTCAATGGCTTATTGCTAAAGTTCTCCTTTTTCTATCTTTGATCACTTGCTGTATAAAGTCTTTAGTTTGACTGAAGCCATTTTTCCTTACTAATATTGTAAAGAACTAAAATTCACCTATTCTGATCCCGCTTTCTGTTCTCAGGTAGTGAATTAATGTCCTAGTATACTAAGCTCACTCCTTTGCCGTTTTGTTTTTCCCTATGAAGTCTTCAGTATTTCTTTCAGGTAGCTACATCTTACCTTTTTTTCCCCCTTCTTTCTTCCCCAATCAATCTGTTGTTTTTGCTATCACTTAATTTCACACCACTTGACAGAATTGTTTGCCTTCAAATGTTTTCCAAGTGTATTTAATACCTCTCCTTTCTTCTTCATCCTAAGTATTTGGTTTCACTATAGGGCTTTGACAAGTGCATGGGTTTACCAGTAAGATGTGCCCCTCTCTCCCTCCAATTCCAAAAAGAGCTACCAAAAACTTTTCAATGACATGTAGACACCCCTTTCACATTTTGTTCTAAATGCTGAATATTAACCAGTCTAGTAAGAGGCAACCCAAAACATCAGGGCAAGAATGTCAAAGCCCTTTAGTAAGACCTTATTTCAGGCTGGGATAGTTTCTTAAGACTATTACAACATCCTCTTGCCTTGTCTTACAGATTCCTGAGTCACCCTCCCAAATGCTGCCTGCTGCTCTCTGTATACATCCTATTACTTCTCAGATCCACACACCAGCTTCTTTTTGCTCATTTAATTGAACTGTTTATCCTCATGCATTTGAACTGTAACTTCAGCTGCTTTTTACCACTCTTCCATCAAGCCCCATATCCTTCCTTCTTTCTTCTATGCTGTTCTGATAACTGGGAGCGGCTCTCTGACCTCAACTGTGAGACATGTGGGATGTCTCAACTACCTCACCAAAACAGCATCTTCTTTTCATCTAAATCAGCCCCCTTGCAAACAAATAATTGTAATTAAAACCCCCCAAATATAAGATCTATATTAGATATCAGCCAGAAGCTAAACAAGGTAACAGACATGACTCCTCAAGATCGATACTTATTCTACAGAGTTCACTTGGAGTTCTCCTTTTACACTGACATACACACTGTAAACAGCTTGCAGTAGACAAAGGCCCTGTTCTCATACCTTTTCCTGAAGCCTGATAACATGGTGTGTCTGTATGTGGGAAATAATCAGGAAAGGTTCCCGTGATTAACTGGAGAACTTAAATAACCCAGGAATCCCGAGGAACCAGACCCAGTGAAAAATCGTATTCTGTGCATCTTGTGGACTGTAGTTCTTGGTGAGCACAGAGATTGCAGCAGCCCAGAACAAGCACTCAGTATCTGTTATTTGCTGTTATATGCAAATACCCCCCCTCAGCTTCTGCTCTCCAGCCACATTCCATAGTGGGTGCGACACAATGGCATGCATTCATTTCCAGTTCACCTTACCTTCAGCATGTCTTTGTATCTGCCCATCTCTGCGTGAGCAGTGATGAGGCAACCCAAAACCCGAAACCTGCCAGCAGGATCCGCAGACTTCTCCAAAACCCTCATCCAGACTCGCAGGGCCTTTTCGGTCTGATTAGACTGGTAAAGATGGAGTCCTTTCTCTATCTGTTGCTTTGTCTGGTCCTGACCCATCTCCCATGGATTAAAAAGCCTCATACACTAACCTCTAAGGATAGCAAAAAGGACGTGCTTACAAGAGAACACAACGTAAAACACCCCACTAGAAGAGGGCGGGTTGTGTGCTCAGAAGGCCAAGAGCCGTAAAAGCCCAGCCATGTCAGGGGGCTGGAGCTGTGGTAGGCAATGGCAAGAAGTGGTTGCTCAGCACTGAAGGCAGAATCCCAAATCCACTAGGCAAACATCTTGCTTGCTAGGGCTCCATCAGTGCATTAGTCTGTCCAATCCTGTAAACAAAGAGGAAAAGCACAACAGGGAGAGAAAGACAAAAATCTCAAGCCACAGGAGTGAAACTCAATCTGCACAGCCAGTGCTGGTCTCCTCCCCATTGGCTGCAGCTGCTCCTGCCAGTCCAGCTCACGTGGCTCCCAGGAATTCTAGTCAGGCTCCTCAGCTCCCAAGGTCATGGTGCCAACTGCGCACCCCTGCCCGCCAGTATGCAGCTTATAAATACCCCAGGGAGAGACGATCAGCTGCAGCCACAGCCTCAGGATGCCTTGACTGTCTCTTTCCTCTCTCTCTGGCCATCCCAAGACAAGCACTGCTAGTGGCGGGCTAGGTTGGGAGGGAGCACCCAGGTGGAAGAGCAGCTTTAGGAAAAATACACGTCTTAAGTAGTCAGGTGTGAACAAGGCAACTTCAACGTGTACACATGTGCAGTGTTACACGTGCAACAATGTACTTGATACTCTGCATAAAATTCAGCCTCCCTTGTGAGGACCTCAGCTGGCATCATGGACTGTTTTTGTGGACATGGTTCAGCTCTGTCACAGATTTGCTGCAGATACACCACTGACTTCCTAGTTTTAGGGACAAGAAGCTAACCATCCTGAAAGCCTTTGTTCTTGACTGAATGTTGCTCCCTGCCATCAGATGCCTGTGGCAGTCCTCCAGAAGTTTCCAACAGAAGTTGTCAAAGGCACTGTTTAAGTTCTGCATCCAGAACTTGCTGATCTTTTATGATGAATAACAATAAAGACACAGAGCAAGAGGAATCTGCACTTTTTGGTTTGAGGAGAGAAGTGTTAGCCCCATTAAAAGATAGCTTTATGTCTCCCACACTCTGTTGAAAAAATCAGACCAGTTCCTCTAGGAGTTAAATTTAATATTCTCACCAATGTGCTGCATTTTTAACACCTGCAGCTTTGGTAGTCTAGAGATTTATTCTGTCCTTCCTAAGAAGATACATAAAACCTCGAGGGAGGGGGGCAGGTGGAGAATGCTACAGGGATATCTAATGTTTTTCAGATGCAGAAGTTCCAAGAACCAGTTTTGCGATCCTTTTACTGGGCAAAGAGAAGCAATGGCAATTTGAAGTTTTAACAGACCCACCTGCAAAAGCAGCCATGTCTCCAGCTGCCTCCCTGCTTCTAGGTGAATTTGGTGGTGGCAGTTCTTCCCTAAGCAAAGGTAAATACCTACAGAATCACCTCAAAGGGTGCCAGTCAGACCATCCTGGTCTGTATCAACAAAAACCTAAGGGAGCCTTCCTGAGGTAATATCCTTAAGGAAAGCAGGACACAAAATAAGGAATGACAGTCTACCCAGAGGCTTTACATCACAGCAGTCATGATCTTAACAGATTACATCTGTCCTTTATCCAAAATTCCCTCAGAAAAATACTTCAAAAGCATTTTATATTGTAGAAGAGTTTTGCTACAACACCACTGATTCTCTTTTGGGAGCTCATATACACTATGATATTTAATTAACACATTATTTAATTTAGCCTTGTTTTTCAGAGATGTAATGTGCTAGACGATGTTTCAGCATAGACTATGTGAACTCTCAAACCCTGGTAGTAGAAACTATGGAAAAATCTACAGAAGCTGAAGAAAACTAACAGTGAGACACAGCTGGTTAATGTGCAAAAATCACTTCAGCAGCACTGTTAGAATTATTAGCTAGGTACTTCATATATTTTAGAACTTGCATAGAAGTCTGATTGGGAATTTTTAAAAATCTCTCCTCCTTGCAGTAATTCTTATATGTCTCTCTCGATGTAGGTGGTGGGATGGAAACAAGATGTAGATCAACCACCATGCAAAGCATTGATAATGGTGAGGCCACTCCGATTTCTAGACTTGGAGAAGTTAAGAGGCCAGGAAAGCAGCCACTGGCACCTGCTACATAACAGAATCAAGCCAAGCCTCAAGAATGGGGAAAACAAAAATTGTATCATTCTTGCTAGATCAGACTACTTTGCAAAGTTAACCTTCCACAAGTGACCTGCCTATAACTCAAACTCATCCCGAGATTCTTTTGGACCACTTCAGCAAAACATTGCTGCCTTCTCCACACAGCATAGCCAGAGTAGAAAGAGAGTGCCTTGCAGCCTGACAAAACCTGTCTAACAGGAAATGATCTGCCCTGCCTTTTGTTAACCTCACTTCACCTCCTTGCTTTTGGGCACTATGGAACAGTGCTTAGTTTCTTAGGAATCAACTCGCAACTCACCTGTTGAGATAAAGACACCCTAGTAAAAGAAGGATTAAATCCATCAAGTTTAAACTGGTAATTTTCAAAAAACCAGGAACATGCTCTGATATAGAACATACCACTCTGAACTCAGTTGCAGCTGCCTAAATAAGAAGGGATAAAAGATCAACGCTGACTGCCTGTGCTACTTCAAAAAAAGCAGTGGCATCAGTCTGTGGCTCAAGACAGCTCAAATTCATACCAGATTCAGGTACAGCTTCAACAGTAAATGATCCAGTTTCTCCTCAGGAACTGCAAATAAATGAGCCTGAATGGTGTTTGGCAACCTCCAATTAGGGAACCTTACCTGTCATGCAGCAGTTATACGTGCAGTGTAGCTCATCATGCACTTGCTTCATCAGAGTGACCACACTGCCCTGCTTTTCCTCCTCCCCACTGCTCTTCATAATGTCCCCCGTGACTCCTGGCCATATGAAGAGAGCAGGATGTGGCTGGTGAAGTCAGGAAGACTGGAGTCAAAACAGGTAGTGAAAGGTGGAGGTGGATGTGAAAGGAAAAAGGTTATCTCCTAAAACATTCAGCATCAGGATTTCATCTACAACTTTGTGTATTTCCTACTAATGCTGATAAATGTAACAACTCATGTGAAATGCTGATTTATTTTCAGAGATTAATACACTGGCTCTTAGGTGTTGTTTGATTGTGTACTGATTGGTGGTGGCCTTTTAAATTAAAGAAAAAGCCTTTGAAAAATAAAAAAGCCACCAACCCAAGAGGGATCTGGTGTCAGTTCCGTAAGATGTAGCTGACAAAGCTTTGATTGTGTAAGACAAGGTGAGTGAACTTTCGGCACAAGCTGGAATCTTCCATTCTGCCTAGACAAACCCTTTTTCTGATTCAATTGTTTCTCTCCATCCTTGCCTCAAGTTGTATCTGAACTGAAGTCCCTCCAGACTCTCTTCTCAACAGCTGCAAATTAACTGCAGGGATGCCAGCACAGTGTGTAACAGGTGGCTCAGTGCCTCATGCTGCAATTGGTGCGTTCAGTGCAAGGAATGCAGCACTGAATCCTGATTCTTGCCAGTGCTCTCAGATTTACAGTCATGTAGGAAGTGATGGGCTGAAACAGAGTATGCCAGATAACACAGGAAAAAGACACAGAGAAGAAACATAGCTGCCCTAAAATTGCTTGCAGGTCACCAAGATGCAAGACAGAAGGAAGGAATAACATCATGGAATTTTAGGAACTTTCAGAAATGTGGCGCAATCATGGCCATTGTGGTACTTTCCTTCTGAGGGAGGCAATATTCGTGTCAAACTCGTGGCAAGATTCTAAACGAATTATGCTTTGGCTACACCAAATACTTTTTATTCATTTGAAATGAGTTGTAAAGATATCTTAGGTCTAGGAGCAAAGCAGGTAGCCTTTGCTTATCACTGGTAAGTAATCCAAATCCATTTGGGGTTTTCTGTGTTGTACTCCAGGACCAGGAGAACTGGGGGCTGCATTACCCTGCAGACCCAGGACAGATTCAGCAAGCTTGGCTATGTTCCTGGAAGAGGAAAGAGGCGCTGGCAGTGTGGGGCTTGCAAGGGTAGCATCAGCTGGTGCCTCTCTAATCCCATGCAGCACCATGCACTCGTGGCTGCTCCTGCAGAGCTGAGGGCTCCTGTTATGCCCAACGCATTGAGCCCGTGAAATACCCTGAAGCACGAGTGTGTGGACAGGCAAGTGGCCACATGGCACCAGCTCTGAGGCTGGATATGCCTACACCTCACTCCCAGGTGTTGCACGTATTTGCACTATCCAAGATCCTCAGCTTTTCTGTACCTAAAGAGGACCTGAGTGTCAAATGATACAAAAGGGAGGTATATCAACCAGAACACCTTTTCCATTTCTCCTCAAAGTAGCTCATCTACACAGAAGTGAAAATCCAGGGCTGTACATCCAGAATAAGTGGTATCATGCCATAAAAATTTTTGTGGCTCACAGCTAAGAAACTGGAAAATAGCTCTCTCACCTCTCTCTTCATCTTCTCACACTTGGATGCAAAAAGAACCTCCAGTTTAAGACACAAATACAACACACTGGGACTCTTCTCAAACAGTTTAATAGCAAATAAACAAAGGAAGGTACCACACTTGGCATATACAAAATGACTTGTTGTCGGTGTGTCTGTGCAATTAAAACAGCTTTAAGTTGCCCTTTGGGACAAAAAGAAAAAAAAACCACACACACAAAAGGAAGAAAATTCCTTTAACACATACTCGCTTGTTCCAAACTTGTAACAAATCTTTTCATTTTTAAATCCACTACACAAACTCTGTGATCAGATCAGAAAAGCAACACGCGCTCCTCTGCTTTTTAAACCATTAAAGTAAAATCTGTAATTCTCTACAGAGGACAACACAATTTCACACAAAAAGACATTTTGTTTTGCAAATCAAAACAAGAAAAAAAGGAACAGCTCAAACAAGGTAAAGAAAAGCATTGCTACGACTGAACCACGACTTCGAGTTGATTAAATCCCGTTAACTGCAGAACAGACTCTACATTTGGTCATAGTGGCAATTTGTTTTCTCGTCACATTGTGAATCACTTTACATTGTTTTCTAGTAGAAAAGGCAAAAAACTGTACAAAACCCCTAGTGTTAAATACAATGTTTGTACCAATAAAAAAGCCCACAGGTTTGTCTTCAAAATGTAAATTTTCTTTTTAAATTATTCACAAAAAGCAGCCAAAAATCAGAAAGGCAGCTGCTGCTCCACTGTCTCAAATCCATTAAAACCACCACAGAACAATTAAAACAACCAAAGGAAGAAAAGGAAAGAAGAAAGGAAAGAAACACCCAACATTTGGCATTTTGGTTTTCTTCAGATATTTTTCCACAGGTTTCCCCAAAGTTCCTTACAGAACCAAATGCACACGTACAGAAATGTACAGGCAGTTCCTCCACATGCTGCAGGGTATCAGTGCCCCCCAGCACACAGCCCTGTGCATTCAGACTGTGGGACTAACAGCAGCCAGCCCCCAACCCTACTTTCCAAATAAACGAGTCTCTACCCTTTTTTCATTCAGCCTCACGATTCACTCCCAGGTACATATACCATATTCAAACTGTTCTGTTTTGTAAGCAGATTAAGGACTGTCTACACAAGTCTGGTCAATACCTATTGAGAATACGGTATCCTCAACCAGCTCAGGAGTAGGATAGAAAACAATCTTTGCATCTTTACATTATTCCGAACACCGGATAAAATTAAGATTTCTATCCAATCAAACTCTACGTGTTTTCTCAGCAAAAACCCTTCTCCTGGAATTCCATTTCACATTATTTCAACAGTTAAGATATCTACACTAGCTTGCTGCTGCTTCTGACTGAAACTTCATCACAGCATGCACTCTTCAGGTGCCTTCATCTAGAAGATACTTCCCAGTTTCCACCTGTGCAGATGGTTCGTAGGGCAGGGGAAGCCTGCTACCCAGAGAGCAGTAACCTGTTCTAGTTCATCCTGCAAGCCAAAAAAACTGCTCAGCTCATTACCCAATTAAAAACTAAACAAAAACTAAAAAATCTCCGCAGAGATTCCCCAGCTAAAGCCCTTGAAAAGAGAGCTGGGGATGGTACCCTGTTTAGGTAACAGCTTCAGAGGCTGTTGTATTGTGCTTGTCATTTGGGAAAAGAGCCAGCAGTTGTAGGACCAGTGTTACAAATGCTTTCTCTGGGATATTTAAAACACTTTATTTCATGAGCTAACCTAGATCCTTTCAGGATCCTGCCACCAAACTCTGACTGATGGTATTAGATTGGGGCTGGACTTCACAGAAATGTGCCCTGACTTGTACAAAATGCTCAGTGTTTGAAATGAGCCCTAGCTTCAGATAGCTTTGGAAACAGAAACACTGTGAGCTCCCCCACTTTCCTGCTCCCAGCTATCCCCTTCTACCAAAACTTCCACTAGGGGAACAGTGTAACCAAGCCCCCTCAGAGCCTCTGACAGCACTGGAGATGGAGCAAGGTCCACGTGCTCTGTCAGGCAGACAGTCTAAGTGCACAGGTAGATGCCCTCAGGTGGCTTCTGATCAGATATTTGTCATACCAAAACCACCAATTTAAAGGATACCTTTGAAACCCATTAAATTGCTCAGTTTTTGCACAAACTATAGAAAACAGAGAGGTGAAGGTGATATATACGAGGGTGTGAAGAAAACAGCAGGAAACATGCACAACATTTCTGGGCACTATCTTAGTTTGAAAGATTAAAACAAAAACATCACATTTTGCTGAGGAGATTGTAGTTACAAAAAAAACCAAGCATGCCAGAGCTTAACAAAATACAACGTCAACTTTGATCAAATTTTCACTGCAGACTGATAATCACACAGGGAAGCAGGGGAAAAAGTAAAAATAATAATAATAATTAAAAAAAAAATCAGTAAATGCCAGGGCAAAAATGTAGCTACAATCAGAGGAAAACGTAGTTCAAGTGTTTTCTGTTGATGCCACTTCAAGTCACAAGTTTGAACTCATAAAAACACATGCTGTCTCCTCAAGCACAGAAACCAGATCAGCAAAATGTGACTAGGAAGTCTCCTGAAAGATTGAGTCACACCATATAACTGACTTTTTCTTCGAACTGTGTTTTTAAAACTAAGCACACAGAAAAAACTAAGCCTAGAAAGTGATTGGCTGTATGTTCACAGAAATACAAATACTCCACAAGGTATGCTAGCAAGGCTGCTCTGAAGACAATTACAAAGAATCAGATTCACAAAATCAAGTGGTTATCTTACGAAGGTCTAGAAAAATAGAAATTCTTTTATATTCAAATGCAAGTTTAAATATTCCCCTTCAGCAGTCTTTCTAGCAAAACCAATTTGGCAGCACAAAAAAAAAGAAAAAAAAAAGAAAAGAAACAAACATAATAAAAATACACATCAGCATCAAAGGTCAACACAAGGTCAAAGGTGAGAGTTCAAGCATCAGAGAAGCTGAAGAGACAAGGATTTGGACGATGTACTTGAACGCCACATCGACATGCTTTAGGCACAACGATGAACAAACGGCAGGAATCTAGAAAAAAAAACAAACCAGAAAGAGGGAGACCCACTGAGTTACACAGAGCAGTACATCCAAACACGGAGAGAGAGAACAAGAATGGGCACTGTACAATGAGATCTCCTGGGGAAGGGAGTTGACAGGGAAGGGCAGCACATGCCAACGATGGACAAGTAAAAGTCAAAGTACATGAAAGACACCAAGTAAACATCAAACTGCCAGAAACCAAATGGAAGCAGAGGCCTGGATTTCCCTCTCAGCACCCAGTCTGTGGAGCATTCCACAGCCCAGTGACACACTGGTTAGCATGCATACACCTTGCCTGTGCCCAGTGTGTCCACTACCTCCGTTTAGAATAGAGCCGGCTCCCTCCCCAGGAGACCGATTCCAAAAAATATGACTCCAGGGCAAACATTTGCCCACAGAGACTGAGACCATGAGAGACAAGACAGAGGACACAAGGGATTCACAGGTGGTTTGACGGTTGAGACTTTTCTTGCACTCTAACATGGGAAGTTCTTAGGCAGTAGTAGCCCAGCAAAGCCACGTCCTTTCTTTTGCTACAGTCCCTTCTCATTCCCTAGGAGCCCATGTAACTGGGAGTGGGTGATTTGGAAAAGGGGAAAAAAAAAAAAAAAGATTATACAAGACAAAAAGCCCACACATCAGAGAAGAATTCTTTAAGACTTGACTGCAAGTTAAGACTTGTCCTAGCTGAGCACTTTTCATACCATTAGACCTGCACAGGGATTTTCCATTCCCAACCTTTTATGTAACAGCCCTCAGCTCCCTGGCTTCATGAGGAGGAGATTCTGGGCTCTGAGAAGCTCTACAGTCACTGTTGCCAGTTTGATGAGCAGAAAAAATGTGTTTCCTGAAATTTTCTTGAAGAGTTTATATAAAAATAATTCTTATATTAAGTGACATAAATACCTTTGTTCCCACCCCTCAGCTCATGAGCTGCAAGAGACAAGGAACATTTTGGGATGAGAGTGGGAGGCAGAGGAGGGAGGAAGTGGTTTGTTTTCTTATTCTGCCTCCCCACACCCCCAAACTCCCCTTTAGCTCCTGTTTGTGGTCTTAATCTTCAGCACATCTCAAAGCTTCTGGTTACAGACTAGAACAAGGTGAGATATGCATATTATCTTACATAATTTGAGAATAGCAAGTGTTGCATTCTAGTTCCAAAGCAACAAGAAACACATTGTCTACTAAACCAGCATCAGTTCTCTTATTAGAACTGTTGAGAATTAATTTGGTTTTCATGCTTTCCAATAAAGGGAAAGGACTTTAGTACAGAGTTTAAACCAACTCTAGCAAACAGAGTACAATGCAACTCTTGCAGTTATTTCTGTATTTCAAGAAATACTCTAGATAATTTGCAGATAGGTGCAAGATTTCACTCCTAAACCAGAAAGACAAATTCATCATGAATTGAGGCATGAGAAACAACAAGAAGCATGAAATCAAGTGATATCTAAGCATGCACCACTGAAATCCTCTGTGTGATTTGTCTGGGGATTTTCTTGATGTGGATTTTTCAAGTATTTCACTCAGCTATGTTGAGGGCAAAGACTAAGTTTCATCTAAGCCCTGTGGAAAGACTGGCCAATAAGAACAGAACCATGAGATGCTGGACAAGGTCTTAATGACTTGGAGAAAGTTATTCCAGTTTGTTCTTGTTTTATTCTCACAATAGTGACAATTCTGCCTTCTATGTTTTTATATTTTGTGGCAGGTATGCTCAGGGGTATCAATCATCTTTAGGTTTAAATGTCTGCAACAAGAAGCTTTCAAAGCATTTTACCTGTTCATAGTTGCACACTTCATTTGCAATTTGCTTTATCCAAGTTGCTTTTAGGTATTTTCAAAGAGAATAGGAACAACTTCATTCTTCTTGGTTGTTCTTCCCTAATCCACAGCCATCAGCAGTTCAGTTAGATTCAGCTTGCATGATAGAATTATCATAAAATGTGACTTTCAGTATTCAGGTGAAAAGCTTTTTCCTGATAGATGCATTTGCCAGTGAGATTTTTCTGAGCTGGAATTTTTTAATAATGCCAGCTTTGTATTAAAAAAAAAAAAGGCTAAATTACAAAGAGCTATCCTATTCTGGACTGTTGATTATCTAGGAGACTGAAGAAACGATGATTTCATTTACTATAGTACTGACACTAAGCGGTATCAGACTAAATTCATAATTCTTTCACCTTATTACAGCAGTAAAATCAAATATCTCCTGAGGGAAAAAAAAAAAATCTGTGAAGTAGACCATTTCCACCTTGTAAACTAAAAATATGTTAAGTACTTCCTGGTGGCATATGTAATAAGGAGTTCTATTTCATCAGAGGTCCTTTTAGCTTTTATGGTAGAAAGTCAGGTTCTTTGGTTTTAAGCATACAGCATACTTTGTCCATGTGGCTACCTCAGCCAACCTTCTGCAGTTTATTTGAACTCACCTAGCTCTTATCTTACTATCCAGGAAATAAAGCACTTGACAGTGATTTGATTTGCACTTGAATGAGAGCATGATATGAACAAAAAATAAAATTTAAAAGCCCCAAGTCCCCAAAATCCCAGACTTTCCTGCCAATAAGTGAGGAAGAAAATTGGCTTAAGACTGAAAGGCAAGAGCAGCCTAAAACCCCACAATCAGCGGCAGGCACCAAACAGACACAGAATGTTGACTTTATCTGATCAGTTTTGTTATCAGAAAAAAAATCTGCCCAAGTCACAAAGTTGATACATTTATTAACTTTGGCAACATACACATTGATACACCAAGAAAGGGAAATCTGAAACAAATACATGAAAAGGGCAACATCTTCAGCTGGTGAAAACTGATGCAGCTCTACCGCCTTCAGAGAGCTGAACTGCATTGATTCAAACCATCTAAGGATCACATCTTTTAAAACTTAACCTGCATAGATTTATTCTCCTTTTCTTTTTGGCAATACTTATAGTTACGCCAGTAAGGCACAAGAGCTAGCCCAAGTTAGGTGACTTAAGGTGATTATGTCTGGGAGGAGTCACTGATCAAACTAAGCCACAGTGTAAACTGATGACTCTCCTGAAGTTAACAGGAGTCCCACCTATTTGCAACAATGCCAAGCTTGATCTGTAAGTTACAGTATTGAGGACACACTATAGGATGAAGAAGCTAAAATATCTAATTTTGGGCAACTGAAATACCTAGTAAAGAGGCCAGAGCATCAGGTTAAAAGAAAAACAGGACAAAGGTCTTGGGCAGTACAGTGGGTAGGGTGCAAAGAAGGTAAGAGTGACTGTAGAGACCCCAGAGCACAGTGCTCTCCTCCACTGGTTCACAGCATTCATCTTCCTTGTTTAGCAGTTGTTGGGCTGCAAACAGGCCACTGAAAATCAGTAGTTTCAATCATGCACATCATTATGTGTGTAAAACAATCACATTCAGGATTCTATAAAACCCTGGCCTTTTTTTTCCAGTGAAATAATTTAGGTAATAAATATTCTCCACCCTGGAGCGGTATAAAACTTCTATAAAAATAGAAAGAANACCAGGACACATCTTTCCTATGGTGCAGAATTCAAGTGTACATGGTTCACTTCAGTGTATGTTTATGTTTCTAGAGAGATTCAAATAATTAACATAGAAGGGTACCACATGCCAGCATAACTGGGAAATTTGGCAATCTGGCCTTTGAAACTTTGCCACCACAGAATTATTTAAATAATACTGACAGATTTACCTGTCTGCCATCAGTATGGACAGATCTGACATCAACTGTTTGATTTTCAACTTAAGAATTGGAAAGGGCTCCCCTTGGATGTTACATATCAGGCCTTGTAATTCTGAGGTTTGAGATCCCAGGGGGCCCAGTCCCTGGAAATGCCCAACATTCCCAACAGATCACGGCACACAAGTGGAGATTCCGACTCGACTGGAGATCTCAGGTTTGATGTGTTTAGTGCTCCTCCTGCTGGAGCAGAACACAAAGTCCTGACCCCACGTCTGACCCACACACATAATTTAGCAGCTGGTTCCCAGACTGCAGTGTTAGCTGGTGCCCTAGGAAACAGCCTTACAACCCAGGAATACAAAGAAGACAAGGAAAAGGAGATATTATGAGGTAAATCGAACTTCTGTTAAAGTCACAGAAATTGTAAACTTCCTCTTGTGACAGAGGTGGATTTTGGTGGTTATAAAATGGAACTCTACACTGATTTCTTGAAACAGCTCAGGCCAGAGTGTCAAAAGTCCTTTGAGCTCCCTAAAACCAGTGAATAACAAAGGCCCTTAGCAATGCACTAGCAATTTCACTAGTGTGCAGAAAAAGTGTGTGTTCAGTTAAGGGATGTGTTCAATTTTCCTTCAATATAAAAGATAACAGCTTGTACCAAAAGGCAGAAAAAGACTGAATGGCTCAATACTCTGGTTCCACAGCTCCTGGTTTAGCCTGTTTTGCACTCACCACCTTAAAGGAAAACTGCAGCAGAAAGATACACCTAATTACTAGACCAAGTCACTGCATAAGTTTTGTTCATTAAAAAAACCCAACGAAAAACCCCAACAAAACAGGAAGTTATCATTTCAATAAACAATCAGCACTTACATTATGCCTATGAAAAGGAATTCATAGCAATCTCTGCAAAAAAAGGACATTATTCTACAGAAATGGGGAATGTGATCAACTGTTAAGAAGAAAAATTGTCAAAAACTTCTGCAGGTTACCAGGGATCTAAAGTTTCTTGTTTCCAGGCCCAGATGTATTCATCCAGACTAAGCTGTCTCTACCTTTCCACAAAACCTAGATAAAGTACATAGGTTAAATTTTCTTATATATGGAGAAATTCACTGCATCTCATTAATAGTCCACTGTAGAGAGTGAAATTTTCTGGGCAGAGACATTATCTAATAATTTTATAAAGTGCTGTGTACATTCACGGTGCTATATAAACAGTAATTTATATACAGTAAAAAAAAGAAAAAAAATCACTGCAGTTTTCCTTTGGCTTGTTAATGTGTTCATCTTTCTAGTCTGTCTCCTGCTTTAGAGATGATTTGCTAAGTCCCCACCGTGGCACACAGCTAAGGGAATTTCAAAGAGTGGATGGGGCATGACAAAAGCTACACAGATTTGGTTCTTTCTCACCAGAGACTCTGTTCTCCTTGCCCATCTTTGTTTTCATCAGCTGTTCTGTGTTATTTCTGCTTTCCCTTCTCTCTACCCCAAGGCAGTGTGGTGTCAGTTTCTGCTGCTCCCTTTAACCTCTTCTCCCCACCCCCAAGGAGCTGGCATTGGTCCTTCTCAACACACACTGGTTACAAACACAGCAAACTTCAAATAAGGGAGAAAAAAAACCCCAAAACTAAACAAAAAACCTCAGCGATATGGCACCTAAACTCCAAAGTAAAACACTGGAAACAAAAGCACAAACTTGTCCTCCATCCGAAGCAGGATTCTCAGCAGAGGCTGCAGCAGAGTCTTCAGGGGAAGATGTGCCAGATAGAAGGCATGGATCAGCTTCCAGGACTGTAAAAACACAGCCTTAGGGCTTCGAATCACTAAGTGCGCTCCTCTCCAACTTACCAGAAGATCCTTCTCACTCCAGTCCCGGAGGGGAGGGCTGCTCAGTATGGCTTGCTGTCATTCTTGGAGCGCTTGAGCTGCACTTTGAGCCGCTTCATGCCGATCTGGAAGCCGTTCATTGACTGAATGGCAGCCTGCGCAGAGACGGGATTGTCGTAACTTACAAAACCTGAGGAGAGGAAAACACAATTACCCGATGCCAAGGCTGCTCAGGACAGCTCCTCACAACTGCAAATGCAGGCACCCACAAGGTCAGAGAGGCTTGCATGAAGTGCCATCATCAGAAGCTCACAACTGTTTAAGACTCCTCATAATAACTTCTAATGGCTCTCAAACAAAGCATTGCTTTCTGACCTATGGAACTTTGGCCAGAAGACATACACAGCTCAGGAAATGAAAATAACATTTTCTAGACTATCAACAAAATAAGTACTGCCATTTATTTTGTAAGAACTCATACCTGGGAGAAAAACAAACCTGGAAAGTGTTCATCCAGATGTAAAAGCTCATTAAAGGTACAATACTGAAATCACTCTCATGACAAGGGAGCAGATTTGTTTGGAGTGAAATTGCTTCCAAGGAAGGATAGCACTGGTACCACTATTATGTTTAGGTTGCTCTCAGATGAGAGGCTGCATATAATTCCTGGAAAATATTATCCTGCAAATAAATTTCTCCAGGGTTTTGAAGGTGCCTATTTTAAATAACTCCACTCAATGCCTGGAGTGACACTAACTCCCACTCCAGTCAATGGCTACCTGTCCATAATACGCAGGTGTTACAGCTGAACGATCAGCATATTTTTGTGTCCTCACAAAACATCAGATTGTCCAAATAGAACGACAAAATATCCTTAGTTGGAATGGATCCACAACAATCACTGAAGTCCCCACACAGGACACCCCAAGAATTACACTGTGTGTCTGAGAACACTTTCCAAACACTTCTTGAACTCTGTCAGGCTGGTGCTGTGACCACTTCTCTGGGGAGCCTGTTCCAGTGCCCAACCACCCTCTGAGTGAAGAACCTTTTCCTAATATCCAACCTAAACCTCCCCTGGCTCAGCTTCAGGCCTTTATGTCAGGTCCTGTCACTAGTCACCAGAAGGAAGAGATCAGTGTCTGCCCCTTTGCTTCCCTTCGTAAGGAAGCTGTAGATCCAACGTACCAAAACACTTGCTTAGATTGGTCTGCTTGTCAATGAAAACCTTGGCAGAGACGACATTTCCAAATGGCATGAACATCTGCAGCAGATCCTGATCCCCAAACTCCTGGGGAAGATGGTAGATAAACAGATTGGCTCCCTCTGGACCTTCAAACAACAAGGAGGAAAATAAATTCAGAAAGAGCATGGATACCACATACCCACTGCACAAAGAGGTGGAAAAGCCACTCAAGACAAATTTTGTAGATAAAACAATGAAACTGCTATTTACACTACTGCAGAAGACTTCCAGAATAAATTAGCATGACCCTTTGCTGGGATTGATCACTCAAGTAATTCTAGCTCTTTCTCACCACTTTTGCTTGTACTTTACACATTGTGCCAAAACTGGTTCCCAGATAGATGCTGTAATGAAAGCTGAACGGTAAGTCTGAGTGCTAAATGTTGACTAAACAAAAAAAGGCTATGCAAAACTTGTGGTCCCAAAGCAATTAAGTAAATTTCCAAACAAAATACAAATCATCACAGTGCTTGTAATCTGACAGATTCTCTTCTAAACAAGCTACATTCTGCTGAAAACTTACTCCTACATTCTACAGTGCTTTACACTACATATTAAATTTAACCTGAATCTGAAGAGTGAGAAGACTGGCTTAAGTATCTGTCAGAAGAAGTGAAGGACCAAGAAAACAACACTAACAAAACCATTTCTGATTCTCTGACAGTGGGATGTACCAGGCTCTAGACTCGTATTCTTCTCCCCTCTGAGAACATGGAGGAGTTTGATTAAGGAAGCACTTAAGACTAAACAAACCCCATGAGAAATGTCCTGTATAAAAACTACTTTGTGCAGCCCTTATAGAAAGATCCCACAGACCTTCTTTATCTTCAGTAACTTCTGGATTCTAAAAAATGCCACCAAATAAAAAATCTGCAGATAAGGTAGGTGAAAGGGCTAAGTTTGCCCTTTTGAAAACCCCTCTCAAATTGTTACTACAACTTTCTGCCTACCTTCTTTTTGACTTCCTGCTGCACCAATACTCTGCTGTGTTAAGAGACTCTGGTTATAGAGTGTGGGCAGTGCAGCAGCAGCATACTGCTGGATTCCAGAATAAGCCTGTGTGAGGGCTTCCATTGTGCTACCTGTCCCATTTGAGAGACCACCACTGCCAAGTCCTCCATTTAAGGCTGCCATTCCTGTGTAAGAAAGAGGAAATAGAAGATGATTGAGTGTTTCCACTGAGCCAGATCAATAACCTTTCAAACACTGCACGATTACAAAAAGCAGGGAGCAGAAAAAAATCACCCCAGAGACCTAGCACAGGCTGAGGAATGATAATCAGCTATTCCCCCAACCCACCACTACACATCACTTACCTGCTAAAGAGCTAACGTTGAGGCCTGCTGTAGCACCTGCCAGCGTCTGCAATGCTCCAAGAGACGCCATCGGATTAACAGAGGAGCTGCTACTGGAACTAGGTGAGGAACCTGCTATTAAAATAAAATAATTAAACTTCAACTAATAGTTTTTGGTTCTGATAATTCAACTTCTTCATTAAGTTATTCCAGCAGAAAAAACTAGTAAGGAACAGATACAGGCAACATAGTATACTTTATGTAAAAAAAACCAACCCAAATCCACATAACTTGATTGATCCTACTGCTTATATGTTCTAAGCCCTTCCTACACTTTTTGAAAATTTCTACTTCATCATAACATCTATTCTTTGTAGCAATAATAATGTCATTAAGTATAAGACATGTAAGATTGAGACATTATACGAATGTTGGCTAAACTCTTTAGCTCAACATAAGGTAACCAGCAGTGATGCCCTGGTTCCTGCTGCCTGAAGAGCCACTTGCTATATATTAACAGATATCCTTGAAACATCACACAAGGTGAAAAAGACCTAAAACAGATACTGGGGACATTAAAGAAGGCTGAACATATGGTTTTTCCCCACTGCCAGAACAGGAACACCACATGCCCAGATTATTTTGACACATTAATTTGCTATTAAAAATCCTGCTGCCGCAGCTGGGACTAGAACTGAGAAAAGTCTTGAAATGTACATCTAAAAATACAGAGTCTTCCTCTACTGACTATTCCAGCAACATCTTCAACCACATTGACTCAGTAAGAGAAGTCTACCAATACAGTACCTAGCAGAGTAACAGCTTACATGGCCCACCAAATTCTACAACAGGTGGAGTTAGTTCTACAGAAGTCAACATGAACATCATGACAAAAAAAGTTTTCCAAGCTGGTATATCAAAAGAAACAGACATTCAAATTGAGGTCATCTACAAAGATTTATGGACGTGATAAAATAAGAAATGGACAATATTTTTATGATTATATAGCAAGTGGCTTTTCTAATAGGGTTGTGCACTACTGAAAAAGAAAAGCTATGCATATTGCTATTAACCAAGAAGTTTAAATTTACTGCACAAAATGCACTAGGAAGTATTTACAGCTGCTAAAAATTAAGATACTGAAGACTGATGCTGTAGACATATCTTGTAGTCTGCTTTCAAGACAAATTTACTGGTTTGACCAAGGGGGTAAGAGAAGAACTGAATTTGAGGCATTTTCAGTTTTCCTCATGTTTTTGTGATTCTCGATTATGCTGCAGGCATCCATTAAAACTTTTAAAAGAATTGTTAGCATCTTTTGAGCAGTTTCACACACTACGTATCTACCACTTCATATATGTGGCACAAAGTCTCTGCTGGGGTGGGATATTGGAACTATTTAAATGGAATACAGCCTAGCAAGCCCCAGCGAAAGCTGTACCTAACAAAAGTAGTTTACCTAACAAAAGCTACCTGAGAACCAGAGAGCTGCACTTCCTATCACTTTTTGTACCAACAGAAGAAATAACAAACATCCTCTAGCAAATGTTTAGACAAACTCTCCTAATAAATCAAAAACTGAAAGACAATGTTCCAAACTATATTTTAAGATGCTTACTCTGATGAAGAGAAGACACTTCCTGTCTTAGTATCAGTAGCATATTAAATGTTGGGAAAACACAGAGACAAGTTACAGGATAACCCTCAAGTTGGTAGAAAAAATAGCACAGCTGGCTGAATAAAATCCATGGTTCAGAAATCATACACTTACCTTGATTATAGAATGTAACTTGATTTCTGCAAGATTACATTGCTATAATAATTTATAATTATTTAAATAATCATTATATATTTAATTATTATATAATAAATAAATTATTTATTTCACTGCTACAGTGATTTGCATTGTAATTCAAAAAGACACTATACTTGACAGATGAGAACACCATTTAAAAACTCTCCCAAACCTATCCCCAATAAAATAGCAGCAGCTAAGGAAAAAACAGGCTAGAGAACAAAGTGAGAGAGAGAATGAATACTTTCCCTACTTTAAAAGGCTGTGATTTTAAATAATTTCAGTTAAACCACTATAAAAAGCTGATCACACAGTTATTTTAGTTTAGCCACCTTTATCAGGTATTTTTTTAGGCAAATCAAGTAATGCTTTAGTACTGAAACCACCAAGAAAATGGAAGACTTGTCTGTATTTTCTTTATCTTATGTACGGAGGAGTTGCAGCCAGCATTCCATTTCTGATGATGACGAAAGGCAGATAAGTAACAGCAGAGCAGAAATAGAGGGCAATTACAAAGGAATGCTTCCTATGTATGGTCTATATACCAACACAGCCATCTGTGAATCTGGGATTTTTTCAGCCAAAGGCAATGTCTTTGTAATAAAGTTATGATTTTCATTCATTAATTTCAGTGCATTTTGAACACCAAATTGTTGGACTCTACTAATGCTCTAAGGCACAATTTCTGCAATTTCATCACGTGCGCTGCTATGAAAAATCTGCTTTTTGTTTTTAAATTATTAGGTGACAACTTGACCTGATATCCTGCTGCAATTCTTTTCTTGAAATACCTAATGACTGGTTTTTCCCTATTCATCTACATCACAACACTAATGTACTTGTAGGCTGTAATCATATCCTTCTCCCATGTCAGTCTTCTATTTTTCAGATTGTTCCTAATAGGGAAGGAGTCCCACAGTTCACGTCATCATTTCTGTTCTTCTGTTTTTCTTGTGTTATATTTTAGATCAGAAAAGAGCACAAAATATTGTTTTATACATGTTCTTTACTCCCTAATTCTTAACATTGTTTCTGTGCAGTTTTTGGTGGGTTGTTGGGTTTTTTTTCTTGCTTCTAAAGTTATATTTCTTAGATCTACCTACTGAGTTATATTTAGTCAAAAAGTCTAAGAGAAGTAGCTGAAAATACTTAAGAAGGTTTTCAGAAAATTTGAATATGTAATAGAGAACAGCTTTGTAGAAAGATATTGAAAGACATATTATTAGAAAGATAAAGAAACTTGGACAAGGACATTAAGTAGCAAATTGTGGAGGTAGGTAAACTGAGGGAACAGTAGGTCTGTCCTAATTAAGTCATGTGGGATCCAAGCAATGACCTGAAGATAAGTTAACTTCAGGTGATGAATCTGACTGAACTGTACTGAAATTAGTACAGAAATACTATGCTATCTCTGAAAACAGGTTTGCCAGAGATACACCCAGGCCACGAAAATCATCTAAGCTTTGCTGGACCTGTGAGGCTACCTTTAGAAGGAGAAGACATGGAAACATACCTCAGTGTTTGTAACCATTCTATTTTGCTCTGGAGCAGACAATTCTTATCAGTGCTTGAGCCAAAAAGATGGCAGGCAAGATACTCCGATCCTGAGATACTTCTATAATATTTTCTCGAATGTCCCTTTCACAAGCTAGCAGTTTACATGAGTTTATCTACGGCTATGGTCTCTGTAACAATGACTACCTAACAGCAGCAGACTGTTCAGTTCCAAGAGCAGCTGATCTTCAGCAAGGTTGAAGGTTTTACTTTGTCCCATTCTGCACCAAAATACACAACTGTGCTTGGAACTGTCTAAAGAAAATTGTCTGAAATGGACAGGAAGACAGCACAACAACAGTATGTAACGCCTCTGAGCTCAACCATTTTGACATGTAACCTATCCATAGTCCATGGACTGCACTGTGTAGGCTTCCAAGTTCCCCAGACACAAACGGTATCAGTGCAGATGAAAGAAAATCAAGAAGGCAACTATGCAGAAGGACTGTCTGGATTTTTCCACCAATTATGCAACTTGAGGAGAGATGTCCAAATAAGCATCAGGTGGAACATTTGGATGACAGATGGAGAGAAGTCAAGGAGTTAGTCATCTCATCTGCAGTTAGGTTTAAGAGGTTATCACAGTAGATGTTGCCATATGTCCCTCAGACAAGGCAGGCACTTATTAACACATAGTACTGAACTGCTATATACTGAGTTTCTTCAAGGTTTAGGTGTGGTTCAGGAGGGACAGATGCTTTCTGTGTGGAGTCCAACAGCCTCCTATGTGAATACATACAAAGTGAATGCACATATGAATATTAATCAAAACAGAATTTCAAGTTTGCTTAAAGACTAAAGACTTAAAAAGCTGTATAATTACAAGAAATATCATGGGACTGAACGTGTCTGTACACATTGAGGCTTCCCCTCATCCCAATTTGAGTACAGTTTTAAAAGGTGAAGCATATTTACAGCTCTAACAAAAAGCACTAGAACTGTTTCAGAGTTTGATGTCAGTGATTACTTATAGACCCCATGCCCTCCCAAACTTTTTATTTCTTTTGAACAAAGCTAATCTCTACTCTTTAAAATTATACTTAAAATTAGGTTTAAAGAGCAATACAATAGTGCCTGCTTCATGTTACAAGCCTGTGAAGAGTGAACTGATAAATTTGTATAGGCTATTAATACAAATGATCCATCATGGTAACTGAATTGTTGACACACAACCATTTATTGATATCACTGATGATCAGAAGGTTATTTGGATTCAGCAGAGAAAGTACTGGAAAACAGGCTGCTCCCGGCCCCCTAGCCCCTCCACCAGCATGACAAAAATGGAACAGAGTCCTGAAATACATCTCTCATCAAGGAAAAAGGAACCTGCATAGTTCTGTGGAACAGTCCAAATTCACAGAGGGGAAACCAATTCCAAAGAATCACTCAATAGTAGCATAACTACATTTGAAAGGAACCTCTGTGGATCATCCTGTCTAACAGTCTGCCCAGAACTGGTCTAACCTCTGAATTTGGTTACCCTCTTCAGGGTCCTTTCCAGTTGCATTCTCAAGTCTCTGAAATGATGGAAATTCCACAGCCCCTCTGGCACCTTGCTCCCGAGCTTGATCACTCTTGCCATTAATTTTATTTTTCTATCTAATCAGAATTTTCTCAGCTGCAACTTGTGTCCATTGGCTTCGTCCTTTCACTGTGCACTTCTGAGAAGGGGCTGTGTCTGCATTTTCTAGTACATCTGACATTTGAACTTCACAACCTGCTAGCCCCTTTCTCCACCTCAACAAAACAGAGAACAAACTTGCTGCAGTCATTAGATGTGACAGTCAATAAGGAAATCTTAATTCTAAATGCCAGTCACAGCAAACCGTAACCTGACAAAGCATGAGGAAACATAGGAGAAACTCTCAGATATATTCACCTTCATGCTTCCTTTATGATGAAGAAGCATTAGTGGGTTATAAATGCAGCTCTTCTATAGTCTGAACTCTTCATTGTTTTCTGTTTGTTTTTGTTTGTTTTTTAATTATAGAATAGGATACATAGCTGGGAGTAAAAATGAATTTAAAAATTTCCATCTTTTAAGGATTGCAGACCACAAAGTTTTTACGTAAAAAGTGTCCAGCAACAGAACACTCTTTGAACTAAACTCCTTCTTGGGAATTTCTTAAAGTAGAAAACTGTGCAAAGCACACCCATGGTTTAACTCCTAATCATGTGACACAAGGTTTTCTAAACAGCTTTTCCTTGTAATCTCTTTATAATCTCTTAGCCCAGCTCCTCAGTCCTCCTACACAATCCAAAATCTACCTGTGGAAATTTAAAACCCCCTCCCTTCAACCCTCTTTTGTCTTTCACAATCACAGGTGAGGATGTCAACTCTGTAAGGATAGAAGCCAGAGACGCTGGAAAACTGATACCCTGAAAATATAGGGTCTCCCTTCTCATGCCAGGATTTAGTAATAACTCAAAATAGGATAGAAATAAGTGAGTAGAATACTGATCCTCATTTGTGATAAAAACTTAGCATGTCTGCCATAAGCACAATTGAATTTTTTTTTAGTTTTTCGCTTGTTGCATTTAATGATCACATTTAACAATAACGTAGTAAAAGAACACTACTTGGACATTCTAGTATCTCTGGTTAATGTACATAACCTAAAGTTAAAAAACCCAACCCAAAACAAACGAAACACAAAAAAGCCACACAAAAGGAAGATACTGATTTTTATGTGAAACACATACACTAAGTTCTAGACAACTACTTTCCAGTAAAAGTGCTAGGTCTCTGTTTATTCTACTTTTATGAAGAAGTTATAATATGCTTGTCTTCAGTGACGGAATATAAACTGTACTGTTCTGGTCCACAGAATGCATTACCTCATGCTAAAGGCATTTTCTGTTTCCATATTGAGAGGAACAGAGTGTATTTACCACAGTGCCTGCCTAAAATCACAGATAAACCAAATATGTGATGAGATTGTAATAACATGACTGGAAGGAGGTCACCTACCTTTCTGCTTCATGATGACCTCAAAAATTCTTTTCACTCTAAAGTTATCTGACCATTTTGAGGAAGAGACACAGCAGGTAAAAAAGCCTTTGCTGGTGGCAAAGACGTCTACTCTAAACAGAGGCCAGTGAATCTACTAGTAAACTGTTTATCTATTAAAGATCAACATGGAAGTGACAAAAACGGATAGGCAAAACAGGTGACATCTGTCCTGAAAGGACTTGCAAGGCAATGCATGTCCTAACAGGCTGGAGCACAGGCAGTGTCTTACCTGAGCTGGTGAGCACGCTCAGGGGGCTGCTGGAGGAAGTGAGCGCAGCGGTGCCACTTGGGGTGTTCTGAGCCGCGCTGGCCGCAGCTGCCAGCGCAGCCAGGTTCTGCAACTGCATCGCGTTCAGTCCTGCAACACAGGGAACAACAATGCCCAGTTTCTCCTGTCAGAGATACCATCATCCAGTGTAACACATCCAGTAACCTCATCACAAGGAAGGAACGGGACGGAGCTTAAAAGCAACAGGCTTAATACTAGTTACTGATCTCTTCTACACAGCAATTCCTTGCTATAATTAAAAATGGTTTTCTTTGCCCAGATAGATGTGATTTGGGAAAAGGCCAGGTAGTTACTACCTGGAGACTGCAAAGCACAGAAATTTTCAAGCAGTGTTCTCTCCAGTCAACAAAAGCGTAAGAGTTAAGTCAGGGTCAGAGAGGTCATGTGCAAGCTAGAGAACTTGCCTAGACACCAGGCCAATAACTGCTCCCACTCTCATGTCCCTCCACACTCTTTGCATGGGGACAGAGGTAACTGCAAATTCTTTCACGAAGGCCTCACACCACAGCGGCCACAAAGTCATGGCTTTAACTCACCATCAGGTGAGCATCAGCATGTTTTGTTTGGTCCCAGCCAAGAAGCAACAGTCAACTGTGAGACAATTGTTAAGTGGTAACTCCTGACCGCAGGATCAGCCAATGCATGTGTAGGCTGGTCAAACACACTGGCAAGGAAAACAGGAAACCTCAGGCATGTTGTGCGTAGGGAGGAAGGAATACTGTAGGGGGAGGAAGGGACCCCTGTGTTTATGAATTTTACTGGTCAATTTATTCGTCTGACTCACCTTCATCTTGAGCCATCATTTTTGAACAAAACCAGTCAGTACTGACTGTATCTTGCCCTCTTTTTCTGCCATAGGATTATAATTAAAATGGATCTCCTCCTGAATTCTGTTATTTTATCCATCCTTTGGTAGACTAGCCCCATTCTTCCAATTCTGCCTCTCTTCACTTTTCCCTTATTTCCATTTTTTTGTCTCTACCTTTGATTATTTTAACAATTCCTCCTCTCTTCATCTGACTTCAGACAATCCTTAATATCTATTCCCAACATAATTAAAAACAAAACTAAATTAATCACACTTCATTTAACAACATCAAAACATCCTAAGCATAGGTGGTATCTAATCTTTTGGATACTCAGTAAGACCTTGGGAGCAAAGCACACATCTCAAACAATTTAAAACTTAGTTTTGTAATTTAGGCATGTAAACAGCACAAGAATGTGACAACACATTATAAACTAATTATTTTCTAAAATACTTCTAATACCTTTAGTATAGTTTGTTTGGTTTTTTTAACTCTTTTTCAATTGTTTTCTCTTTGTGGCAGTGTCTGTTTCTCTAGGCAAATTTAGTTCCCAAAACAAGTGGATTCTGCCTTTATTTAGATCCTCAAGATGCCATTGTAACATAAAAGCATAAAGTTAAAATCAAAAAGTTTTCTATTTTGCTTTTATTGTGCTACAGAGGGTTAAAAGTGCAAGTGTTGGAGCTAATGAAGAACGGAGCAGCTTGTTCCTCACTGAAGCAGTTTGTCATGTGCCCACTGCACCTGTCCTCTTGCCATCACACTGTTTTCCCATCTGCTTTCAAACAGTGTAGAGATTAAATTTTGTCTACAAAGTCTGATATAGTTTGGTATCTAATTACCTACTTAATTTTTCTTTCTATGAATTTCAAGAAAGGGGATCAGCTGAGATATTATCAAGACCTTAAAACGACAACTTTTTCTGCAGAGAATCACAGATTTGGAATAACCATGCAACATGCTGTTTATATGTCTGGTTTCTCAATTTTTGTGGTTTTTTTTTAAATAGTGAAGACAGAATTACCCTGGAAACTTCTCAATCTCAGCCAGTTACCCTCTTCCCCCTGCCCCAGTCCTTACTGCTGTGCTTTCCCCTTTATTACATCTTGTTTTTAAACAGACACAAAAGGGGGGGAAAGGCAGGATCATGTGCATAACAAAATCCATTACAGATCACTACCACACAGGATATCAGTGAAACGGTTTTAAAAAAAATTTGCTTTTTGCAGGAGTCTTAGAGCTCTGAAGAGGTCTAACAGGAAAGAAGTCATCATAGGAAGCTGAATTTAGAATCAACTCCCAGTATAAATCAAAAGTCTCAGAAATGAAAATATAACACTTTGCAAACGCTTGTAATTGTTACTGATGGGCGCACCAGTCAACACAAGACAGATTTACAAAGACACTTTTGGATGAACTTCTGCGCAGACAGGGCATGTGATATTGGTAACTACTGTAAAACTCCAGGAGGCAATTTGAAAAGTTAAAATTGTTCAGTATTAAAACCAAAACTATAGATTTTTCTGCAGGCAGAAGAATTTAGAGAATGTGGTGAATGGAGTTGCTAACGCGTTTTATTATTCCCAACTGTGTGAAGACAAAAGGGACAACCAATTTACAGCCCCAGGACTGTTATACTCGGTGAATATTCCAACTAGCAGTCCACAGCAAGGAATTTGGCTTGTATCTAAGAAGCTGATATTTCCCTAACAGCAATGGCATAATTTACTGTAATTCAAATGAATGAATAAAAGAATCTGAATGAAGAACTAGCTCATATTCCTAACAACAGTGTATTTCCAACTTAAATGCTTTGTTCTTAAATACATTGAAAATGGGAAAACTAAGAATCCAGAATCACTGAAAACGTGGGCATTAGTGACTGCCTATTTCAAAACACAGTTCTTTACATATGCACCTGTTTGGATGAAAACAAATACAGAAAGCATTCTTTTTGCTACCCATAAGGGAAGATAATTTTAAATGCCAGTGGTTGGGAGATACCACCACTTACCTTGGGAATGAGTTAATTAAGATTAAGAAGGAACATCCACACTTGTAGCAGACAATTCCTCTCATTTCAAAGGAGTAGGTAAACTCAGGACTACTTATGTCAAATGAGATTAAAATGCCTACAGGCTTTTGGCTACTTTCTCTACCCTCATTCTTTTTTGTTTGGCACTGAATTTGTCTTTTGGTGGGAAAAAAACTCACCTCCCATTGGGTGGAGGCTGCTCAGTGTGTTCAGGTTCCCAGATGAAGCAGCTGCTGTCTGCTGAAGGAGCTGCAAATAAAGCTAGACATTACACCAAAAAACAAAACAAGAGTGAGAGTGAGGGCTGGCTCTGCTTCTGGGAGAAACTGCATCACACCACAGCCAGAGCGCCGTCACAAATGAATTCCTGCAGCCCATGCACCACATCACAGCAAAGTGCAAAGAGAATTCCCTGAACAACGCAGCCAGAGCACCACCACAGTGAAGCTTCACGGAGCCCATGCACCACTGCAGCCAAAGCAACAGCACAAAGCTTTCCTCATCAGCATCAGCAATGCTGAGGGAAAATCATAGTGAACACACCAAGATAAAACCAGCAGAATCAGTAGTGAGAAAGAATTCCTATTCCAGGCACCTGAGGCAGGGTTACCAACCCTAAGGATATGCTACTCAAAACAGACTTTACAGCTGACACTGCCAGCATGGGACTAATGGCAATGCCATACCAAAACCAAAGAGCCACCATGAGAGGAAACCTCCTCTACTTTCCTCAATGCACAATAGACATGAGAGACATTTCAAGCCTCAGCTCAGAATCTATTTAGAGATTCCAATTTTTCCATTAACTAGCTGTTGTTTTTTAAAAAAATCCAATCTACCAAAACTAAAAAAGTAGTAAGAGAAGTGCCCGATTTCAACTATACACCATATCAAGAATGAGAGGAAATTTTCCTTTTCTGTTCCTCAGACTTTATATTGCATGAATACAGTTCTTGGAGCTACTCTGGTAACTCTCATGAGTCACAGCACATCAGTTTTTAAAAAGTTCATCCTTTAGGGACCCAGAAAAATCAACTGAAATGAAACTGCAGTCTACCGTTTGCTACACCATTTTTGCTAAAAAGAGTAGTTTCTCTTTATTTTCTGTAGGGTTTATTTTTATTTGGTTGGTTGTTGTTTGGGTTTATTTACTCTGCTTCCAATCTGATCATCTTTTCTATTTGGACAGTACCATGTACTGTTCCAGGTTTCACTGGAAGAGAATGATAGAAATAAAGGAAAATGATAAAGGAATACAAGAACTATGTCATCAGATAGACATGAAAAGGGCATTTATATGGTAAATGTTGAGGCAGTAGTATATAAAGAAAAAGTACATTCTACAGAATGCAGGAGAAACACCCAAGGTTCAGCAATTAAGGCTGCTGTGACTGGAGTTGAAATCCTCCCTTAAATGTATCCTGACTAGATGAGAGCACATAACACAATTTCAGCCTTCTCATCCACAAAATGGGGATTAAGAACCCAGCTCCTATCTACCAGGAACCTTCTAAAAACAAAGGTATTAAACACTGCAAGACAGTCAGACACTGCAATCCCTGAAGAGATGAAAAGAACCCAAATCAGAAACTCACTGCTAAGTACTGGGGTCCAAGTGTGTTGAGACCAGCCAGGTTTCCCCATATTGAGGCAGCACTGATCTGTTGCATTTGTTGCTGAAGTTGCTGAGCAATTCGTTTCTGCTCTTTGTCCTTCTGCGTGTCTGCAAATTTTACAACAATGGGAGAAGAGCAACCCTGCAAACAGCAATTCAAACAATTACATACTTGTTATCCCCAGCAGTCACAAAAATACTGCATTAAGACCCAGTCACTGGAGTATTCCCCTCCTCCTCTATGCATACATAAAGTCGTATATATATATATTCAAACAGCACATTTCCTCAAAGGCTCAAAATCTTGTTTACTTTTAATTCTATTTTGTATTTTGGTGTTTTCTCTGCAGATGAAGTTTCTATCTCAAACTCTAAAAATAGAGCAGAACAAACACGAAGGTCCAGGAGCAGTATTTGTGACGAAATACATAACTACACTTATCCTTCTCTCTGCTCTCTAGTCCCTTAAACTCCATAGTGTCTGCCTGACAAATTACATCTGCTCCTGACACCCACTAACTTGTTTTACCTCCATGGTTTGTGCTTGGTGCATTGCTTTGATTGCTGTTTGTGCCATGGCTCTTGTTGTAAAAGTCACAAATGCACAACCTGGGGAAAGAACAAAAAGGAATCAAGTTGTTCACTACCTCCACAATTATTGGGATGAATAGAGGAACGAAAAGGCTTACTGGGCAGGGAGGGGGTGTAGGTGGGAATCACAGAAAGAGCTCAAATGCCAGGTTGAGTTGCAAAAGGCAGCATCCAGCATCCTCAAACTGCCAAAAAAAACTTCTTGCTTTGCTTACCTCGGCTCAGGCCATCCGGGCCCCGTAATATCCTGCATTCTTCAATCTGCCCAAAGGGGGAGAACATCACTCGAATATCATTTTCATTGCACTTCTTGGATATCATTCCAATAAACAACTTCCTATCTTCTACTGCTAAGGAATCAAAAGATAAAGAGTATTACCAGCAAATATGCGCTTAGTAGATCTTATTTTGTCAAGTCTTTTCCATTAACTGCAATTACTCCCATTGTATTAGGATATGGGTGTATCAAAACCAGATTCCCAGTAATGGACTGTGTCTTCAGTTTAAGAGGATGCATATGAGATACTTCAATGAACCTGACGGATGCCTGTTTTATAATTTTATGTTTATAATTTGCTGTCTATTTTTAGCTTGTGAAGTCTGTTAACAACAGGAATGTAAAAATAAAGGGAAAAAGTATGTCAGATTCAGAATTCCCTGTATGTCTTCAGTTCCAGGTGAGAAAAGGCTTGTGGTTTATTGGACTACTTGCATCGTCTTTCCTCTGCCTATTCCATCTTTAGACTACCAACATATACCTAACTGCAGAAGGCTTCTTTCTAGCTTCATGCCAATCACTTAAATTTAGATATGCCTATTTCCTCAATCTCTTCTCTCAACAGTGGAAGCAACAGCAGTTGCTAAAGCAGATGACTTTTCCTTCTGTTAATGATACACCCATTCTGATCTGCATCAAAACCACAAAAATAACACCTCAAATCAAACCAGGGACTGTGTGGTGCTGTATCTTGGCTCTAAATACTGATGCTTACTATATCTATTAGAGTTGAAGAATACCTTTCAGTGTGCAGAATATTATAAAATAAATGCTTCAGAAAGACATTTCTCTTAACTTTTCAGTTAGTTGTTACTGATGTCAGTTAAAGGTCACTTGAGGAAGTGGAGTAAATCTGAATTCAGAGCAGAATTTTATAGTCTCGATTTCCTTATTTAAGGATGCTAATAACAACCTCTGAAACACCTTCTTTTAAAGGACAAAGCCAATTATTCAGAATACCACTTGAAAATATACAAGTTTAGATATACAACATTCATCACAATATAAAATTAGTATGATGAAGGCTCTAGCACATTTTGAAGCTTCAATGAAGTCTTCTATTCAGTGCTATAGTGAGGGGAAATGAATTGAGTCTTCTGTGGTGCTGGAAAGGAAAATTCCAAACTATTCCAGCAGACACAACTTTAACTGGCCATTAAATCTTAATGTTGTACTCAATTCACTTTCTGGTCTTAGAGCAGAAAGCTGCTTTTAAATCCTTTTAGCAGTCCATTTTAGCTCAAGAGATCCAGAATCCCTTTTCTTAGTGGCAAGTTCAAATAGTTTCAAGTAACTAATGCTTTCTTATTTATTGTTGTCACCTTACTTTTTATTAATACTCAGAGTTAAATAACAGCCTCAGGATTACCAACCTAAAATTCCATTAAATACTTTTTTCTCTTTCCATTATTTTCCCAGGATATTTGTATGTGTGTTTGTATGTAATGTAAGATCAGTTTTAGTTTAGAGAACCTATTCTGTTCTCCTCCCAACAGTACTTCAAAAGAATTACTCCTTTCTAGATAGATTTACACAGAAACATGTCCTGTATATCAACGGAGGAATCTGCAGATGGAATTACTCCTACTATATGTTACCCCTATATTCCATCTTCTATTATCAATTATATTAAGAGGTAAGCTTTCTCAAACCAGGATTATCTTCTCCACGATGCAACACAAACTACTGCAAACAAAGAAAATAAAATTCGGCCAAGTCTAGAAAGGCTGAAACTACAAGATGCTAATAAACACTTTCTTTGGTTACATTGCAGCAATACAGATACATACGTATGTGAACATGCATGTATGTATGCATATAAACTCACAAGGAAATGCATGGATAAATGATCATTTAGCCACTGGTAGATGCTAAATTCTTAATCCATCGGAAATGCCCAGTGTGCAGAAAGATTCAGTTTTTCTTCTCTACTGAACTGTTGTTAATTCTCAACCTCTCTTGCATGCTGCAAGAAGTATTTTTGACTCCCACCCTAGCTGCAACAGGTCTTGCTTCACATTTGACAAACACTTGAAAAAGCATTTCTAGATTTCACAGAATCATATAATAGTTTGGTTTGGAAACGACCTTAGAGATCACCTACTTCCTTTCACTAGACCAGGCTGCTCAAAGCCCCATCCAGACAGGTCTTGAACACTTCCAAGGATGAGGCATCCACAGTTTCTCTGGGTAATCTGTTCCAGTGTCTCACCATCCTTACACTAAAGAATTTCTTCATAAAATCTAATCTAAATCTCTTTCAGTTTAATACTGTTATCCTTTGTGTTATCACTAGACTCCTGGATAAACAATCCCTCTGCCTTCTTCTTGTAGGCCCCTACAGGTACTGGAAAGCTGCTAGAAGGTCTCCCTGCAGCCTTCTCTTCTCCAAGCTGAACAACTCCAACTCTCTCAGCCTGTCCTCAAAGGGGAGGCGCTCCATGCCTCTGATAATCTTGATGGCCCGTCCCTGAACATGCCTGAGCAGGTCCATGTCTTAGGCTGGGGCCCCAGAGCTGGATGCAGTACAACAGGTGGGGCCTCATGACAGCAGTGAAGGAGAATCACTCCCTCAACCTTTTATCTCTCCTTTAGATGCAGCCCAGGATGTGATTGGCTTTCTGGGCTGCAAGTGCACACTGCTTGTTCATATTCAGGTTTTCAGCCACCAATACCAAGTCCTTCTTAGGGCTGCTCTCAATCCACTCATCACCCAGCCTGGATCCATGGTTGCGGGACCTTGCACTTGGCCTTGCTNTCATCACCCAGCCTGGATCCATGGTTGCGGGACCTTGCACTTGGCCTTGCTGAACTTCATGAGGTCGGCACAGGCCCACATCTCCAGCCTGTCAAGGCTCCTCTGGATGGCTTCCTTTTCCTCTAGGGTATCAACCACAGCACTCAGCTTGACATCATCCGTAAGCTTGCTGAGGATGCACTTAACCCCACTGTCCATGTCCCCAAC
>VYZT01054281.1:0-26745 GCA_013400735.1 Pomatostomus ruficeps
TAAAACCACAACAATATTATTATTGAAAATTATTACAAAAAGGAGAGGTGCAGTTGGTGTATAAACCATTTAAGAATAAGTAAAAACATATTATAGTAGCACTGCAATAGATACTAATCAAGCCATGTTGAAACCACCATATAACCAGCACTGATTACTTAACTTGAAAGTATTCTAGGAATACCGAAATAAAGTGGTGGGCACCCGAATGAAAAAAAGGATCTTTAAAATTCAGAAAAGTTAAAGAAGAAGGATTTGTATTCCTTAGAAAATAGGAGATTACAATTAAACCTCTATGAAACAAATTAATTTAAGAAACCAAAAAAATACCTTTGGCAGGTCATCTGAGTTCATGCAAACACCAAAAGAAGGGAACTGAAGTTAAATTAGGACATCCCCCCCTCCACCAGGAATTTGTAAAAAAATCCTCTAAAGAATTTGAAAGAGCAGGAAGAAGGAAAACAATGTTAGCAGTCAGACAAACTTTTGCAAACAGTTTAAAAACTGCTTAGAACACATTTGAAAGAGCTAGTGCGCAATAACAGAGTCAAGGGAAGAAACAATGAATGTGTGAGCTCCTGGGACATTTCTTATGCTAAAATTTTAACATGAATCTTGTTTCGTATGGCTTCCCATCAGATTCCACACCTACTTTTCTCATATGCTGCATGAGATAATACCACCGGGAACACATCAAAAATAACTGATTGAGGTACTTTGGAAAATCAGTAAACAATTAAAAAAGCCCACAAACCAGTTTGAACAAAGCAAGTTCAGAGTGTGGAAAATCATTACCTTCTAAACCAAGTTTTAACAAATGAAGGTGATACTAACACATCCTTGTCCCCCAGGAGTTACTCCGTGCTCAGACCTGCTGGCTGAAAGGTTTGTGTCAACATCCTTTGCTTTGGGCTGAATCAGTGTGTTGGATTGGATTCAGCAGCTTCAGTCTAGGCGGTTTTTCACCCAGCCATGCTTTTTGGGTTTGAAATGGTTTGGCTAGGAGGCAGACTGACACTGAGGAGGCCAGGAGTTCTTGCTTGGGGCAGCATCCTCACAGCAGGTGGAACTGGAGTAGCCAAACAGTGTTTAGATAGGATTGTCTGGGTGTTTGATGGTGGTGGTTTTGGCGGTTTTTGATAAAACAGTGTCTTTTAAATAACTGCATCTAATGTGTGCTAATGTGATGATACCGTCTTAAGCGCTGAACATTATAGACAGTTAATTCAGGATTGGATTGAAGCCCATTATTATCTCCTAGTGTTTACTATGTGGATGTTTAGATTTGTGAAGGAAGAGAAAGAGAGTTTCATCATCAGTCTTGACATTTCTGGAGAAGAGAGCAGCCTTACAACTTAGAGATCCGCAGACATTAATGTATTTAGTAGGCAGTGACAAAAACTAGCAATAAATACAAGGTAACCTAAATAGCACGGATCATATATTAAAAGTTACAGAATTAAGGCTACACATGAAATTCAGGCAGAGCCATTTTGTTTAGTAAGTAGAAAATCATTGAAATATGTTGACAGTAAGTCATAATAATAAAAATAAGTAGATTAAAAAACCTGCGGAGGTAAGAGAAAATTTAAGACATCAAGAATGACAAAATGTGGAGCCAAGGCTGAAATGTATTCAGTATAAATATCAAGGTGACCTCTTCCTAGTAGAATGCTTTGATACCATGAAGCTTTGATAATTTGTGGAAATTGGTCTATCAAGCAAACATAATTTGTCATCAAATGCAAATTTTTTAAAGTAGATAATTTCTTGAAATCATACGTAATTTAAACTTAATATATGTTTATGAACTTCAAGCCTATGTTTTATTGGCATTAATGCTGACGGAGAAACGTTTCTATCCATTCCTTTTCAGAAAATGCTCAGCTTAGTTAAGGTCAGCATAAATGCCATGTAATCAACATGGAAAACTCAGAAGAAGGTCAACGACTAGGAAAGAGAATCTTGAAAACATGAAACAAGTTAAGAAAGGATTGGAAGTTAATTCTTTACTATCAAGTGACTCAAATTCCACAGCCAGAACATCACTGACTGCCCTTAGTAAGACAATTTTGAATATGCTGGCATTGTTAAAGGAATTCAAGGGCAGAGTAGTTACATATTCCCACATCACTTGTGCACAATTTTGGAAAATATCAACTGAAAATATGTGTGGGGAGTTACACTTGTCAGCTGTACATTCTCGTATACTCTTGGCCACCAACCAGGGTAACTACAGTCACTGCTTCTGATTACCTATAGTCAATAAACTGGTGACAACTACACCAAGTGACACAACTGAGAGACAGGTATAAGGTTCCATAACATGAAATTCTCATTAGGAATGACATGGAAGCATTGCCAATATGCATTCTCATTACCCGAATTATGGCTAGCAGCTTTGATTAGAAGGGAGCTTTGAATCTCACATATTTTTTGGGGAGGGCCTACTATACATCAGTGATTCATTTCCTTACTAAAAACTACTAAACTGAAACTCCTGATGTTGATAGCAAAATACAACGGGAGATTTCTAGAGCACTGATTGGCATGGCCAGAACGTAAATGGCATCACTATATTGTTTTCAGTACCGTGAAAAATGCATCATCTTTTCCTTTCTTTCTCACTTTGTAAACTAGGCCACAAGGGAAAACATCACCATCTCTTAATTAAGCAATGCCATCTTAGCAACAGAATTGTTCTTTTCTCTCATTCCTAAAGACAGGTAAAAAACACCTCAAAAACCAAACCAAATCCAGAAGGCTACAAGCAACCAGCAAATACAGCTCAAAATGTTATTGGACATGCTCCTAATGGCACTAGGCTAAAAAATATGTTCTGGCCTCCTAACAGTCAGTTAGAGTGCGTTTACTGCTGCAACAAAAAGAATGGTTAAAAACCGATCAGTGGCAGAATGTTTAGCACCTATTACAAACACAAGTGTAACTATGTAATGGTAATTAAGGGCATAAGAGAATGATTAATGTTCTGAATCCATAAAACTGCATCGGTTTGGAAGTTATTATGATTGCACTGTCTGCAGCTCACAGCCTACACTGGGCAATTTATGGTGATAAGCATTCTGCATAAAACTGATACTCCATTTTTCCAACACTGGATAATGAGCTGGTACATAAAGCTGAAACTACGCACCACACACCGGTCACCGCTTGAACAGTTGATTTACTCTGATCCTAAGGACGCTTTTGATTTTCTTAATCTTAAGTTCTAGATATTCCTATTACGTATTTTTCTCATCCAAATACCACACACTTCACATGGCATCTTCTGTAATTTAGAAATATGTTTTTGTTCATCAAAACTGAGAAACAGGAAAACGGATACAGAAAATACAGTACTGGCTGGTAGCTAGAACAATGTGCTGACATTTACATTGGCTCTTATTTAGCTCAGGAGTTCTTGAACCCCATGCAGAAGTGGCATAAAATTATTCATATTGAATAGCACCTTCCTCAATGAGTGAACTGGAAGTGCTACTCAACTGGACTAAGCAACTCAAAATTTGGTTTGTAACAGAAACAAGTCACAATGTGTGATGAACAATTATATTTTCTATACGGGATACTCCCTGAAAATGAAAGTTTAATGTTTGTATTCCAGAGAGAAATGAAACAGAAGGGGTCAAAATGTCTTCCACTGCCACAGCATCACATAAAATAAATTATTACCCTTTAAATAGTATTATATAGTATTTCTGTTAAAGTGTTCTTTCAAACATCACAAAGAGAAGAGGAAAAAAAAAGTGATATGCTGCATTGTCCAAAACTAAATTGGAAAATGATAGATACAGATTATCATCTAGCAATATATAGGAAAGTAAGTACTTTCATTCTCTTATATATAAGTAATATACTAAAAAGAATAAAAGAGATACACAAATAGTTTACAAATCAGACTTTAAAGTAATGCTCTTTTCAAGGGGCTAGATAGTCTTTCCAGAAAAAGTAAGATAAAGTCTCCCCTGCCCAAATCAAATATTTTTAAAAAGGTACAATACTTTGGACCAAATTTCTCCTCTGCTGAGCTCAATGCAATTATTCAAAGTGAATAGGGTCAATTACAAAAAGCCACATTTATTCTTCTCAATGCAATGGAATATTTCACAGCTAGTGCACATCACCATAGCTTCTCTGAAACCAATGTGCTTCAGCATGAACTTGGCTCTGTTTTCATTTTAGTTACCAGATGAACACCTAAAATCATAGCCATAGAAAGAATAAAGGGCAGTATTAAATAAAGAACATTATTATGAGTAGGCCAGTTAAAAGAGTCCCATATTCCTAATATAACCCTAGAAGCCACACAGCTGCTGCACAATTCCAAAAAATAGATAACAAGAAAGAAGAAAGTTAAGCAAACATCTATCAAAAGTTCCCAAGTTCTCCACATAGTTGACAGAGTAAATAAGTTTCTTTAGGCTGCCACTGTTTTTCTTTCCATCTGGAACCAACTTACCTCCTGTTCCCTGGGACAAAATCAGAGTCTATGTGAAGCTATAACTGCTCAGACCTGCCAGCAGTAATAACAGAATCACAGAATGGCTTGGGTTGGAAGGGACCCTAATCTAAACTTCAACCCCAAATCTTTGCTGGTTTTTGCAGCAGCCATAACACATCCAGCCAAACCAAGGAATCATTTTGGTTCCCATGGGATCAGACACAAAATCACCCTGCAAACACAATTTAGGTTTTTCTCTCTTCAAGGCAGGATCCTGTAAGCCACTGTGACTTCTCCTCCTGAGGACTAATCCAGGAGCTCCCTGTCCCACATCAGTGATGGACGAGGTGTTGGGAGGCTCTCAATAACCTGTATCACACCCGCCAAACCCTCCGACTGAGAGTGAACAGTTTGTTTATGGGCAATGCTGGTGACAGGCACACTAACAAGTCCCCTCATTCAGTCAAATGGGTGAATTGAAGGATTAGTCTGTCATGCCAACAAAGGGCCTCATTTTTCTTCTGTGCTACCTGGGTCACCCCCTTCCCACAGCCTGCATTTGATCGTGATTAATTCGTCAAGGCTGGCTATAGCATGGAAATGAAGAAATGGATTGTCAATTACAGTTATCTTCGCACAGAACACCCCTTGAACTAGTCCTTTTCTGCAGGAGTGACAGCTCAGAAATAAACCAAATGCAGCTCAATTGAGCAAAAGCCTGACCCAAAGTGTATTTTAAAGCAGAAGGTGACTTCCCTCAGCCCAAACCGGCTCTTCAGTGTAAATGGTTGGCTTCTATCCTGCCTGCCTGGCAGATACGCAAAAAGCCCATCCACATTTGTTTTCATAGTCACCTTGTTAATATATACTAAATTTCTGACTTAACACTCTTCAACAAGAAAGTGCACATTCATTTCTGCATGCCTCACTCTGTATAAACCTGAAGGGGAATTTAATATGTATACAATTACTGCCAAGTAAACAAACCTAGCAATGATTCTGCTCTGCACAGAAGCTCTGGAAAGGATTTGAACTTTCTCCCCAACAATACTCACAGAAAGGTAAATTCTGATTCTTGCTGCATTTCCTCTGCAATAAGCCTCATGTGTTCTTATAAGCTGTATAATATTTCATTGATATAGGCAACTAACTTAAATTGAATAATCAGATGCTCATAGATTTATCAAACAGGAAACAATTCCACAACAACCTGATTTTTTATGAACAATTATTAATATGGAATTTGAGAAATAACACCTCAGTCCAGGCAATGCATGCATGCAATTTGTTTTATTCACTGATACGATCCCCAGCAAGTTACTTGAGTTGCATTAATTCAAAGTATGTGTACAAATCTAACTTTTTATTACCTCAGAAATTACCAGTTAAAAAGAAAATTCAGACCATTGTAATAGACCCTTCCTTCCATTGTTGTAATTCACGGTATTTTATACTATTTTCTGGTGCATCACACCTTGAGACAGAAGACAGGTGAGCGTTTTTTCAACATGTGCAGCACACAATAGCTTTAAATGCATTCCCAAGACAAAAAGGCACAACTAACTCTCTTCCAGGCCCAAGGTGGCCTTCCATTAACCCAGCTGCCAACATGATCTGCAGCGTGCAGAGCTGAAGAATACATCTTATAAACAGGATTTTGGCTTAGAAACAGGATTAGTCATTCACTACAGTGAATCATTCAGCTCCGCTATTCTGCCTCAGTGGCAGTTGCCCTTTGCAGTGATATATGGCAGCATTCCTATTTAACAAAGATGCAGGGAAAAGGACAACACAGTGATCAACCCTCAGAGCCACAGACGCCTTTAGCTTGACTTTCAGGTATTTTGATAAGACTCAGGACAGCAAGTCTATTCTGTTGATCTTTTCTTTCATTTCAGGAGAAAGATATTTGCCCTAACAGCAATACATTTTTACCTTTCAAAAGCCACATACAAGTCTCCATGTTCTCACATAAACTTCTTTCAAACTTCTTGGAGTGACCAAAGTTAAGAATGAGAGATGATCTTGGTAATGCAAATTTAGGTCTATGGCGACTTTCTGTGTTTGTACTGGAGTAGTATTAAGGGTCTCCAACACTGACTAGGACCATTACAATAGATATTGCGTAAATAAACAGTAAAAGACAATTATGGAGAATAAAAAGTAGGACAAGTAAGGCCCAGCATCACAATATTCTGTGGCCAGACCAAGACAGATCTATCCCTCTGCATTAAAAAATAAGGAAATAATGAGAAAGAGAAGCTGTTTTCCTGAGGCATTTAGTATCTCCTGTAGTCATGGAAGTTCAAGAAGATCAACACCTTTGTGGTAAAACTGCCTGATATATACATGACACCACAAATATTATTCCCATTCAACTTTAGTGTGTCAAGGCTTTAAGAAGCTGTGCAAGGACACACAGACAAAGACTTGTACACTATTCTGTCCTCACAGAATGAGTTTTAAGCTGTGAGTGAGACTCAGCTGAATACACTCACAGTCACAGGGTATCTTGGGCTAAAAGGGAACCAAAAGAACTATTGAGTCAGACTCTCTGCTTCTCACAGGACTACCTAAAATTAAATCATGGGACTAAGGGCATCATGTTCATCAGGCTTCATGGCAGCTTCCTTCTGTTTCCATTTGTAAACTCCCAATAAAACAATTGCATGATATGACAATGATTGTGGGTAATCATCTAGGAACAGAAATCTTGCCCTTGGCAAGCCTTTTCTAGCTACTAAAGTATACAGAATGTGTGTGGTATAACTAAGATTACGTACAAGACTAGTTACGCCACAGGGCATGGGTAAATGAAATCACTGCTAAGATGACACACATCACTTCTAGTGCAAGTTTTCAAAGCCAGGAGTAGTTTTACAGCTGTCCAGATGATATCTATTCTTCTCTAACTAAATTAATCTTATATTAAGTTCCTCCTTTCAAGGAAGCACAGTCGCATCATGAAATTTGACTGAAACCATTAAACTAGCTATCTATCTTTCTACAATGTGTTTAAAACTCTAAGACAACATACTTCAAATACATTTTCTGTAGAAATGGGGAAGGCATGAAAAAGATATTCTTATAATGGCTATGTTTTCACACTACATCTAATCATGAATATAGTTAAAAGACACCCACAACAACATGGTAGAATTCACTAATGGATTGGGCTCCAAGTTAAGTTTTAGAGGCATGCTCTTTCCTGGGGCAAGGGGCAAGATTACATCAAGAAAAAATTGGATAGCAATAATTGGTCCTTTTACCAAGAAATGTTTTATACTTCATGTCTCATCTTAATGTAATGTCTCTAGGATGAGGTCCACATAGCTTTATTTTCTTACTTCATTTCTTAACAAATTAGCTTCAAAGAGCTTTAGCTTTTCTGAAGTGTAAAGCCACAGAATACAAACATCAGATTATCTTGTCGACATCAGCCAGGAAAATTTAGAAAAGAGAATTAAGTGATTCCGTTGGTATACAACAATATAGAGTTTTAACTTTCATCATGGTAATTGAGATATTCCTAATTCTTTGAATAGAAAACCACAAATATGAGAGCAAATAATAAATGACCAGCTGAAGCCTTGTTTATGACTTCTGCAAGATGCTTTCTCAATAACAGAAAACTTTTCCAACTTATTTACGCTTCACAGGATAGTTACCTGACAAAAAAATAGTAATACAAATAGTGAAAGGAAAAAGGGGAAAAGTGCCCAAAGCTCAATGCATTTTTGAATGCTTTTGGAAATGTTCCTGGCTTTTCCTCAGCGGTCTGGAGATATCTATAGAGCTCATTGCAAAAGCAACTTGAACCATGCTAGGAGTTTCAAGATGGAAAACACTATGAAATAAGAGCAAGAGAGCACACAATTGTTTCTTGTGGAGTAGAACCCAGACAGTGAGGTTAAAGAAGGTAGGCAGCTGCAAGACTGAAGGGAGCAATTAATATAATAATACATAGCTAATATAAATATGGATGAAATATAAATACATACAAATATAATTTTAAAGGGAAAAAGTAGCTACATAGACTTTTATTTCTTCCTAAAGAGAACATGGAAAAGACTAAAAGAGAGGTCATGAGGCAACTGACTATTCAGTGATCAACAGGCAAAGATCTCAAAGGCAAATTTTTAAGGACAGTCACTAAATGCCATTTGAATGAAGGACAGGATTTGTCCTCTAGTGTTCAGGGGAAATGGTGCAAATTGGACCAGTCAGCAAGACCTTCAGAATAGATAAAAATCTAGATAGTCAAGCTACATTATCCATAAAAAGCCAATTTCCACTGAAAAAGAGAGCTTATTAAGTCTCTCGTCTGGTATCAAGTTAGTGCTCCTACTTGCTAAATACATCATATGAATGTTAATTTTAGACTGCTGAAAGCTCATTGATTTACACTTCCCTGCAATAATTTTTTTAGTATTTAAATTATGGGAAGACACCAATTAGTATCATGGACACTACACTGTCTGAAATAAGAACACTGTTAAATAATGCATGTAACAAATTTTTATACAAGTAGTAATTAGATTTCTAGGATTACTTGAATATTATAATAGTAGTTTCACAGCTATTACCATTATTAATTTTAATAATAATCTATTTAACTGGTGATCAGTCCCAAAAGAATCATCAAGGAATGAGTTCTCACATATCTTCATTTTTGCTGACATATTACGTTATGCCAATGTGCTGGTTTAGCATGGACTGTTCTGTTCTTTGTCTGTGGCGGGGAAAGAAAAAGGGAGGAACCACAGGGGTGGTTCTTTGTAGAAGACCAATCCTGTCGAGCTCTAAGGATGGGCACACCCCAGAGCCAATAAACAGGCTCAAATTGAGTTACGCTTTTTATGATGACATATCTGGGACAAGAGGCAGGGTCTGTTCCCAGCGGAAGGGGGCGGGGAGAGAAGCGGTGTGCCTGCCACCGAGCGCTGCTGGGAGGCCTGCCCGGGCCAAAACTGCAGGAAGTCTAAAGCCAAAAACAGCTGGAGCCACACAGAACGACCCCCTCTCCCCTTTCCCTCCTTAGTCCCCTCAGGGCCAGAGCTGTGGGAAACTTGGAGCTGTGCTGTAGACCAAAGAGCGGGCTGGCGGCGGCAGAACATAATGAGCAATTCCCTGGCACAAAATCCGAACTAAAATGGCTACCAACATTGCAGACATGCTGCTGAAGTTGTTTTTTTGAACTGGTAAAAACTTATTAACAGTGGTGTTTAGGGGAAACAAGTTTTTTTCCCCTTTTATTCTCCCTTTTGGTTTGAAAAGAGAAGGAGGTGATCATGTGAGAAGGACAACACGGTGGACATCAGGTTTCGGTAAAGAGAGAGGGGGAGGCTCTGACAGCAGAACGGGATTCCTCCTGCAGGCTGTGTAAGGACTATAGCGAAACAGTCTCCCTGTAATTCCTGAGTGCATGGGGGGATGCAGAGATCCACTGGGCAGCCAGAAGACTTAAACAGAGAGAAGAGACATTTTGCTTCCAGAGACAGAGGAAGAGAGAGAGAGCCCTTGCTTCCAACATCAGAGCAACTCATCTGTAAAAGACTACACCCCATGAACTAATGACCCACGCAGAATGAGTTTTGGGATGACTGTTTCATCTGTGGGAGGGACTGTGCGTTACAGCAGGTCAGGCGGGATGCTTCCTCATGCACTGTTAAAAAAATGCTGAAAAAGCTTATATCCCCTGCAAGGAGGACAGCCCATAGTATAACAAAGGGAATCTCCTCCATGTTTGTATCCCGTGTGTTTGATGAGCAGGAAGAAAAGGTTGGGGGGAGAGATGAAAGGTGAAGAAGATAATAAGCACTAAAACTTATTTTAGTGCTTATTATCTTCTTCTAATTCTGTTAATAAATTTAGTTTCTAGTTTTAAGCTAAACCTTGTGGTTGCCTTGAAATATATCTCTCACAAATCCTTATTCTCAATCATGAACCTCTGGATGATTTTTCATGAGTTATTTTCAACCCATGAGAACCAATTATGGAGCAAATAACAAAATACAATTAACCCTCCAATGAGTTACAAAAAAGGTCTTTTAAAACCACATAGCGTCAAAAAAGTTGATGTGGTCTGAGTTGAGGGATGAGGAGCTGTTGATCAAGTTAAAGAATTAGCTTAGCTATGAAAACCTTTTTAATATGAACTTTTCTTATGTGACCAGATAGGGATTTTTTTGTCACAAAGAATTTATATGATAATATCCATTTTCCTGGATAACCTCAATTGACATCACAATATCCAAATCCTGATGATCACAGAAGCATCAGGCAGTTTTAATGGTGACAGGAACTCAAAGCACCAGACTGGAGATAAATACAAAACTACTTCATAGTTACTTATTACACATTTGTGTATAGCGGCTCTGAAAAATTTACAGCTAACTCCTTCCTTGGAAAGATGACAGTGCAAGCCTTATTAGAATTGCTCATTAAAGAAACATCTATCCCAGAAATGAAATGCCAACAGAAAAATGAGGAAAAAAAAAGATGAAAAAGATAGAAACCTTTAACCCTGTGTCAGGAATTTATTCTGCCTTTGAAAACATTTCGTTTAGTCTTCTGACTCAGATTTTCAGAGGGCTTTATAATCCTTCAGAGATATATATATATATATATATAATATAAAAATAAATAAATAAATAAATAAATAAATATAAACTCCTGTCGGTTAATCTCTTGTTACAATCTACCTTGGATCACCTCATGGGGAGAAGAGCTGATGGATATGCTCCCAGCCCTCTGTGGCAGGAGGAGTCACTCTTTGGACCCTGAGAAGTATAAATTGGGGGTCAGGACAGCAGTGACACAAGCTGGCACAAGACTGAAGGACCTCTTCCCCCAAATCTAAAGCAGATCAGAAGATCTGTGCTCCTTCCCTGCATCCTCTCTTGAGAACAGATTATATGCTTCTATTTCCTATACACACTGCCTAGTTTACTGGTTTTTTTTTCTTTTCTGACTCCCCTTTAGCAACACATAATAAATAAAATCGTGCAATGTTTTGCCATGACCAGGCCAAAAGCTACAAGTAAACCTCAGTGGCCTGATTCTACAAGCAGCAAGACTTATTCCAATGCAATAATGATGTTTAAAATGTGGTGAAACTATGCATTACTACCTAAATCACCACAGCACTTCTGTGGCACTTGGTCTTTTTCTCTCTGTGTTTTTAAAAGTATATGCAAGTATATGGCACTCCCCAGGCAGGCCTGCTAGGCCGAGGGCCTGAAGGAGAGCCACACAAAGAACACACACAGACGCAGCAGGAGAGAGAGCAGGAAGAGAGAGGGCAGAGCCCTCCGACTTTATTTATATGTTTTTACACATCACCATGGATTGGAGGTAGAAATCACCACCTCCTATAATCCACTTGGTCAAAGTATTTGTCAATCATATTTCTCCATCTGGTATAGTGGAATTCGTAAACACAGATACAATTTAAGAAAACATAGATAATAGAGAGAAAACAAGTCATGGTCATGAGAAAGAAAGTCTAACAAGAAAACACTGAACACTGCAAAGTCAAGGCAACACAATAAGTGCATAACAAAACTAAGAGTTGCCACTATCTTTCTTCTCAGAAAGGATAGAGGACGCAATTCTCATGAAATCAAGCTAAGGTACAACATAAGCTATACTGATGTATAGACAGAAATACACACCAATTGGAAAATTCAGAGTTCCTTCTTTCTTCCCCCACTTTCTTTCTTCCTTTTCTCCCCCTCCCTTAAGTTTAAAATAAAATTTAAATACTTGTTTATGTTGCCAGAGAACAGCTTATGTTGCCAATGTAAGTATCTCGGAACAAAGCCAAATCCTGTATTACTGCAAAGTAACTGTAAGGAGGTAACATAGGTGTGCATAGACCATAACATCTTCAATTCCTTCCATATGTAGCCCATGCCATAATTATCTCTCAACAAATTTGTGACAAACATGAAAATTCCTGTCTCCTTATATCCATCTGCAGAGTCTGGTTTTAATTTTGTGGCTCAGAAGGTTTGTAGCACCATATCCAACATCCTTGTTCACTTTGCAGGCTGCAAACGCCACGATTTGTGGAGAGCATCTTACCGACACTATAATGAGGTATTTTTCCAGAAAACCTACTAAAGAAAGTGGCACTTCCCCCCCAATCCCCTCTTCTGGAGGCAGCTCAGACATAATAAAGCAGTAATTATAGGGAAACTGGACATGTAAAATGGTGATCCACTGGTATAACATGAAAGTCTGACACACTACAACCTAAAAAAGCACTTTGTACCCTCTGAACTATAGATTTGTCTGCAGATTTTTTCATCCCTTTTTATAATTTGTTTTTCCAAACAGATAGTAAAATTGCTTTAAAAAGGAAAAAAGACAATACGTAAGAAAATTCCTAAAAATCTAACTTGTCTGGCTTAAAAAAAAGAGAAAAAAGAATAATAAAAAAAAAGACATAGTTAAGATTGCACTCTGGCTTATTTAGTTTGTTTATTACTAAACAGCTGCTGAGGATGTGTAGCTTGATACTCCAATATCTCCCTAATGCCGCAGGGGTGATGCAAATTCTCAGCCCTCCTCCCCAAAGTTTTATTTAGGAAACTTCATGCTATTGGTATAAACAAAAGCATTTATTGCAACAGAAGAGAGTAACCCAGTGATCCATGGGGATGTAAATCTTCACAACTTTTGCTTTCTTAGACTGATTAGCAGCTCAAAAGCTTATTAAAGGTGACAGGGATCTCTTAGGAAAATATATTAGGGATTGGGGATCTCTTAGGGAATTTTTTTTTTTAGAGTACTTGTGGGCAGACTCTCACTTATTCTGTAGTCCTTACAAACACTGCATTGGTTGTTTAGGATGTAATTTTTCAAAGACAGAGTCCTTCATTTGAATCTATCAAACTTCTAAATCAAGGATCCTTTGTGAGTGGATTTGTTGCCAGCGCTCTTTAAACAGGAGCAAATGAAAATCCAAGTTTTGACTGCTGGCAGAGTGCCTTAATGGCAAATAGTCTTCTCAAGGCTGTAGCTTGTTCAAGCTGAAACATCCACAGGGCGATGGGTGGAGAGGGAACATTAGGAAAGTGTCTGGGGAGGAAAGGCAGAGTTTTCCTCTATCGAACACTCTTCCCACGGAAAGCAATGTGCCCTTTGCCAAGACCTCACAAAGAGCCTTGCTTGCTTGTTTCTTCCCAGCTTCCTTTTTATGGGGGTAAAGGAGTGCTCTGCAATGATGGAAACAAGAATGGACTGCTCCCCAGAGAAGTGTGAGCACTCTCTCCTAATGATAAGAGTGAGGGTGAGCAATCTAACCACCTCCAAGAGTCTGGAACAGAACTCAATCCAGATCCTCAAACTGGATATTCTCGGCTAATCTCTTGCAAATTTCTCTGCTTCAATTTGTAGGAGAAATTGCATCCTCAGCTAGGGGCTTCTGAAGGGAAAGCATTTGTTTGTATGGATCCAAGATGAGGAAACAACAAGAGTGTTCCTTCAATAACACTCTATTGGGAGAGTCCAATGTTATATGCAGAGCACAAAGGTATCCTAATCAGCTTGGCCACCAGGAATGAGTCTGATCTACTTTTTCATGTAGACACTGCCTTTATCTAAAGGAATGTGCATGGATAAAGGGGAAAACCCCAACAAAACCGAAAAGATGAAAGCATAGTTTTGTAGGGTTTGGGTGTATTTTACATAGCAAACACATCACCCACATTATAATTTTAGCAATGCAACTGTCAAACATTCTTGAAAATACGGACACCTGAAGCCAGATGCAGGGCTGCCTGTTTAATTATTACTCTCAGGCAGTGCATCTGAAAGTCTGGAAAGAAGGAAAGTATTTTTTTAAATTGAGGAATCGAAAGTATTTATTAAAATGTAAACAGTACAATCGATTAGAGGTTGTATTCCCCCCAAAAAACTCCCAAAAGGCAGCCTCAGAAAAACAGAGCATTTTAGCACAAATGCATTTTTATTTATTTCCAACAGTGAAAACAGTAAACAATTACAGAAAAAGCATCTGCCGCAGTGTATAATGTTTCATTAATGCCACTGCTACCTTTGAGAAAAGCATCGAACACCTCACATAAACTCAAGATTCCTACCAGAGATCCTTTCCAACATTCTCTGCTGGCTTCAGAGAACCATATTTGTCACCTGCTGAGACTTTTCTATTAAATAGGCCAATTGTAAAATAAAGTGAACTATTATTATTTGTACATCCCACTCACTACTAATTCCCATATATTTACAGCGTGTCTTGCTTGATTTTGTAAAATAATAACAGAAATGTATCTATGTAAAAGATCAAGATTTAAGCCAATGGGTCAAGGACTAAAATGCAAAGCTTGCCTCCAAGTTCAAAAGGGGGACCAAAACGGAGAAATGAGGCGGAGCTTTACCTGAAACCAGATTTATATTCAGCGAATTCTAGTGCTAGTGGAAATGGCATCTGCATGTTCTCCCGCAACAATGAAAGTGCAGTTCAAGTAGAAGGGAACACAGCACCCAAATTAAATTAGATTTTACTTTCTGAAGCCTATTTCAGATTTAAAATCATCAAAAAATTTTACATGACGTCCTCAAAAAAGAAGGAACAAGCTTAAATATTCCTGCCTTCCTTTCTCCCCTCCTGAATCTGAATTATCTAACTAGTCAGAAGTTAAATTATCTTATCTAACAATTACTATATGTTATGACTAATGTTATACTACATTGTTACACGATGATGGCGTTTTAAAAATTTATTGCTGTTTAGCATAAAATCATTGAATAGTTTGAGTTGGAAGGGACCTTAAAGATCTTCTGGTTCCCACCCCCCTTGGGACACCTTCCACTAGACCAAGTTGCTCAAAGTTCCATCCAACCCGGCCTTCAACAATTCCAGGGATGAAGCGTCCACTTGTTTCTTTAAAACATCCTTATTTTAAAAACTTTAAATTGTATAAGTAATCAAACCTACAATCATTTCTATGAATTTATTGAACCTAAATGGAAGAAACAACAATGTAGATTATTAAAGGAAAAACAAAATCCCTTTGTAATTTGCACATTTTCTCAAATTTCTCCATTTTTTTCTAAATGTTGAACTGCTTATTTTCTTCCTCCTTCAAATATCATGCTCACTTCTTTCACAATTCCAGCTAAAAGCCAGTTGACTATTATTGATGGATTGCCTTAAGATTACAATGAAGCAAGAGATTTATAACAACCCTTTCCTTCAGGTTCCTTCAGGCCATGTTAATTTGCATGTAAATTAATAAACTAAAATTGTGGAAGCAAAACTCAAGGGAACTAAGATAATTTCCTGTTACTCTAGCAAGAGGGTTTGGTGGGTTGTTTTTTTGTTTGTTTGTTTGTTTTTCTTTTTTTTGCCAGTCTTGGACATTGTGGCATCTTTCTTGCTTTCCTTCTGGATGGAAAATTTTGCCAGACCCTTAATTTTCCCTATTGAAGCCACAGCAGTGTGTTTAAGAGTTGCTGCAAAAGTGTTATCACAGTTGCAGGTCTTGGCTCACAGGCTCTGAGGGTTATGCTAAGGGCTGCACAACAGTATCCCAATTCCCAGCACACCAGCATCCAGTCACAGCCAAAGGCTTTGGGGCTCTGTTACTTAACACAGTATAAATATATTGGTGAGAAAAAATGAGTCACGAGACATCTGATATGAAATATCACTGTTTGAAATACCAATAATAGGGAAAAATGAGTAAAAATAAGTGACATCGAAGATCTGTCTTACCATAAATTCCGGTTGAAATACAAGGAAAGGCCTGTAAAACAAATGAAAGGAAAAAAATCAGTGGGATTTCTGTTTACCATACTTTTTCTCAAAACCAAGAATGTTTTTAAATGCCTGTTTTTCAGCACCCAGGGATTACATGTTGTAGCATTCACTGTTATGGCAGTCAAATCACAGGCACTCTCATGTCATTATATGAAACATATTCCATATGGGTTTTTTTGCTGCCACATTAATAAATTAGCATACTTTTTCTCATCTTGAGCTATGAGCAACATTTGAACACAGAATCATTCTTAAAACTGCCTTTTGAGCTAAAATTTAATGCTATGAGCTAAAAATTAACACCATAAGCTACTACAGTAGAAAAAAAAAAGTAAAATCATCTGGGTAGAGTTAGACAATGTTTCTTCATCAGTAAAATAAGCTTGGCCAGCTTAGACCATGTTATGCCTCTTTGCCATGCCCTCTTTTGCTCTAAACTCCTTTTTAGATTCAGTTCTCAACCTCATTTCTTTCAGACATGTGGTTTATGGTGTGATCCAACACAGCTGTATTGCTACAAGCCAAAGGTTTGCAAACTGGTACAGGGGGAGGAACAGAAAGATGGTGAAAAGAAAGAATACATTTTTGGGGTAGCTTGGACACCAAAGGATATACATCATGCAACAAGAAATATCACAGACACTGTGCCAGCAAGAACAATAATTTACATTTCTGCTAGCTGTATGTGTTGTCTCAAGATTTACATTTCTGTGAGCCAGAGTCGGTTTTCCACCAGGAAAAAGCAAAGCTGTCATTTCACGAGAGAGGCAAATTTCTTTGTGCTCAGCTGATATGTGATATCGCCTTTGCCTCCCACCTCTGGACTGACAGCGGACACAGCTCAAAGGTATGAGAGCACCTGGGAGCAAAGTCTCAAATACCCACCCTGCAGCTCCCTCCAGATCCCCCAGTGATGAGTCACCGTACAAAGGGAAGGAATTCTTTACTTAATCACACAGGAAAACATTATTCAAAACTAATGCTTGCTTTATATTTAACCAGGGAATTAATTAGGGAATGGTGATTAAGAAAGGAGAGGTCTAATGGAAAAAATACATCCTCCCCTCCCCTCTGAAAATACTTAACGAAAATAAAGTGGAGGAGAATTATAGTCTCATTCCTTCTCATAGCCGCTACAACTTACATCCTGAAAAGTACTTAGCTTTGTAGTTTGTACCCAATAAATCACAAGAATCGGCTCTTTAAGGAAATGAAGAATAGAGTAGAAAAAAGAAAAAACAGCCATCACATGGTTATAGAGCTCAGGCTGAGGTGGCAACAGCTACTCTAGCAATCAGAGAGACGCATAAAGGACAATTTTGTCCAGTTTAGAAAAAGAACTTAAAATTCACCACTGTTGCAGTTTCCACATGTTAAGAGAAAATTGCTGCAAATAAGTGTTTTGTTTTCTATTCTTTGCCAAATTTGAATAACAGCATGGGACTTAGATACTCATTTGCCTAAGGAAGCGAGTAATAGAATATTCATGGTTCCTTCCCTTACTGGCCCCACAACTGGGGATAAGGGGAAACAGTCCTGCAGCACCTCCAAAACTCCATCAATCCCATGGCTCCTTGAGCAACACCCCACATGGTGCCTATGGGACACAGCCCCACGACTAACTTCAGATCCCCATGTGTGTGACAAAGCTCACTGGGGGACCTTGGGCTGCTCTGCAGCCCTCGGGCAGCAAAGAGCACCAGCTCTCCCCAGGTCACTGCAGATTCATCGCTGCTGCAAAGCAAACGGCATGAGACTGACACGGTGTCTAAGCAAGATCACAGATCCTGAAGGTTGTAAAAGACCTCTAAGATCACCGAGTCCAACCATTACATGAACCTGCTTAAAGCCGTGACAGAGACCTTGGAGGGATTTACAGGACTGGCTGCTGCACTATGGGACAGGCTCAGCACACACTGCCAACATCTGGCACCACAGCTGTGTACTGGGGTGCCAGATCCAAGCACCTGCGGGCTCCAGGGGAACAAGCTCCCTTCTCAGCTTTGCTTGGAGAGAGAAGATGAGAACTGCATTTTCAGCTCTGCATGGCAGCCACTTGTCAAACTTATTCATCTCCATTCACAGAATAACGTGCTCTGAGGCTGCTCTGCCAGCTCCAACCGGTGATTTCTGTGTTGTGCGTGTTTTGTAATACTTTAACAATTATTGTGTAGGCACAATCATTACCTTGCCTTCAGTTTCTGTCATGCAGCTGAAACACATCTGGAATGGAGCTAGAAGACTGTATAAAATCCCATCAAGTTCTTTGGAATATGGGTCTGTGCCATAACTCAGATGAGCTCTGCCCTCTCCCTCATTCAGAGAGAACACAGCACATAACCAGCAGATGTAATTTCATAAAATGTGACAGTGCTTTTATTCATTCAAGAAAGACCTATGCTCAAGATCACATGTCAACTGTGTTTCCTCTTGGCCCCTAGGGAGACAATTTAGTCTAGATACCAGGTTGAAATTACTGGCAGAGCAGTAATGGGGAATTCACAGCATGGATATCAACACATTACAATATTTGGCTTATGGACAAAAGATGTTAAGGTTTCTAACCTTTTCTGTGCATAATAATAACTTAATTATATACCTGATTTCAATAAAAAAAATCTGTTTCACAGTAGGTAACATTCATTCCTATTTCCACAATAAAAGTGTTTCTCATCTTAATTTGTTGCTGGCAATGGCTATTTATTGACAAACTTTTAATTTCTTTGCTACCAAAATGGCATGTTTGTTTTATTTGGGGACTAATAAGAAATGCTACCCTGACAGCACTCAAAATAGACTCTGGAGTTAAACATAAGTAATAAAGGTAGGCGTTTCCTACTACGACTGTGCTTTTGCAATCATCTAGAGAAAGAGGCCAAATTAAATCAGGTCTGTGAATACTGTAAGACTGAAATTGATTTAATTCCTGCAGGAGAGGATGTGGGCGCTCAGCCTCTGGTTCTTTTTAATCCAATGTGTCTTTACTAAGGCAGTGCTAATTAGGATGAAATGTAATGCAGCTTTATGAGGAACATTTACAATAATCACCATGCAGAGGCCAAGCTGGACACTAAGACATTTCAGTAAGAAGAACCTGGGTATTTAAATACTTAAGGGCTTATCTACATCAAGGGGTTCTAGTTCACACTGAGCTGCAATATATTAACTGTTATACATTAGATGAATACAATTGCTAAGTCTACATGACCAGAGGCCTCCTACTGCAGCCACAGATCCTAATTGCTTCCACAGAGCAAGGACTTTCTTCAAATTAAGTGCTTGGCATTCTGAACCTGTATCCCAGTGTCATTTCTGCCACCACAAAGCCATATACAAGGTAAGCTTGTTATTCTTCTTCCAGCACATAACACAGCAGACAAAAATAATATCAAACACAAATCCTTCTCTGATTTCACTGCATCATCTTATGAGGAGGACTAATTCTCCTGTTTGAGAGCCATTCCTTCATGCACCTTGCATTACCGATATTCCTGTTCATCAGTCAAAGCTCATAAAAAGCTTGTGCACCTTAGATACTTTCCAAAATAACTTACTCTATAAAAACACTTAACTTCAAGAAGCACAATAAAACTATAAAGTTCAGGGACTACTGTAGTCTTTTGCTGCACAAACTGTTCACAAGGTACCTATACACATATCTACGATCAGTAACATCAAACACTCAGAGTCAATTTTTGCTGCTTTTACTAGATCAAACTTATAAACCAAATGATTTTATAAACCACTGACTATAATATTATCCTTTTAAAAATATATATTTATACTACTATCTGGAAGAAAAAATAAATTAAATTCTTATGCTATTTTCCAGCCTATCTCCTGAAGTTAATTCTCTCTTTGTCACCATTCTGAACCATAATTTAGCAAACAACAGATTTTGGAAGTAACTATCATTCAAAGAAAACATATGATTAGAGAATTCCAACATAACTCCCTATCCTGAATGTGAAGAGAAAAAAAAAGGAACAACTGAATATGACAATGTTTAAGCTCAGTTTTCATTACAGACTATACTAGCATGTTTGTTATGTCTTTAAAGAATAAAGAAAAGCAATTATTACCTCAAAAACAATCAATGTCTTGAACACAGCATGTCGCACACAAGCCTTTAGGCATTTGTACAAGCTCCCTCATTCACACACTGGAAGGTTCTCTTCATCAGAGTCACACACTGGGCATGCAAGTGCCAAAAAAAGTTGTAGGGAATTTTTTTGTAGAAACATAACCATTCAGCTATTTCACAAGCCTAAAAGTTTACATACCAGCTGTGGGGAGGTTCTCAAGGATGCTGACAGCTAACAAAGTGCTGGTCAAGCAACTACAGCTGAAGCTTGGATTCAGACCCAACATGAAATATCCTTTCTGTATTGTGGCTTAAGACTCTTCCGGAGGACAACAGGTTTAGAAAATGACAGGCAGCAATAATCAAATTTAAAATAAAAATCCAGCAGGTAGGTGGTAAAACGGTGTGTGGTGAACGTGTCACAAATCTACTGACAAATGATTGAAGGACTAGGATTTAGTTACAATGACCGGCAACAAGCACATAGAGAATTTCAGCACGACTCAGAAAACAAATGTCTCAGGTTTCCAGAGGATCTCCACAAGTTTCCCCTCCATGCTGGTCACTCTGCTTCAGGTAAGTATTTACCAAAAAGGTTGAGGTTTTCTTTAAGTCTATTTATTTACACAACAGAGTAGTTACTGAGAGAGGCCACCTGAGAGGTTACAATGGCAAAAAAAGTATCTTTGAAACTTCCTGTTAATCAAACTAAACAGATCAGGTGGCTGCAGGGGAGGCTCTTCCTTTCATAACCTGTTTGCCACGTGGCAATATTCTCATGTTAAATTATGTGTCTCAGCTTACACAATGAATGACAATTATTTTTTTTAATTGAAGCAATCAAAAACTTCAATCAAATGACAATCATCAATGAGTGGAGTGAAAAAATATTGAAGAATGACTACTAAGAATTATAAATTCTTTTTAGCATCTGTGTATTTTAACTTTACATGAATTTAAGATAGACTTTTGAAGACATTGAAACCAGATCCTACAATGACCTACACAAGATACTAGAGCATTGTAATATGGAATTAACTTAAGATATCTTGTTACTTGAGGATTCTCACCAAATTTTTATTTCAAATTTTTCAAATTTAGAATCTTTCAGTAATTAAAAGTAATAGCTCCATTAGCTGCCTGGATAAATATCTGGACTGAAATTGAGTCAAATAATTTGATTTCTCCACATACAAACCCAGTTGTGGGGTGGAGGTTGTCTGGTTTTTTTCCCTGAACTATTTGAATATTTGTAGTTAGAGTGAAAAACTTATGGGGGAGCTACAAACTAACAGTTTGGCACATATTTTAAAAATCATCTCTGCTTGGCCATTTTCAGGCTGGACTTCTGGCCTGAGGTTCTCTCTACAGTTAATAAAGAGGGTAATTCAGCCGTTTCAGGTCAAATGAATGGCTCTTGTGAGGAACTGTTGACTACAGAGCGAAGCTAGATACCCAAGCTAAATTTAGGTGAAACAAATCTTTCCCTCAGAACAGGAAATCATAGGCACTTACCAGAAAGATTCAGGAACTCTCTCTCTCTCCTGAGTCCTCACCATGGGAATATTATTCCATTGATTCAATATAAAATTACTTTTAATGAAAAATGTTGAGCCAGACTTCTCCAGCTTTGTGAGATGGGCAGGGACAGCCTAAGGCCAGCAAATCCACTCTGTTTCTCCAGAGTCAATTAAAAACTACACAGAACCCTCAGTTTTGTGCATTAGTTTCATGTCCAGGAGCACAGTTGTGAGAATCAGATCTGCTACACTCAGTGCAGGCCCCTGGTAGCCCAGGGAGATTTCCACCTCAGGAAATGCCAATGCTGAGCCATACATGGTGCTCAGAAGATACAGGCACTGCAAGGCTGGCCCGAGCCCACGCAGGTTGGTAGGAGATGACACACCTAATGCAGCATCCGCATTTCCAGCATCCAGGTCGTTACTTACTAGCAACTTCTTAACGAGCTCAATTTTAATGCCTACGTCCCTCATTCAAATCAATATTGTGTCACATCTACAGATCAGTATTAGCTTTACATTTATAATATTTTCAAATGAAAAGAAAAAGGAGTAAGAAGCCACAAGACTACCTATCTATATAAAAACTTTAGAAAGGAGATATTCAGCAACAACAGTATTTACTGACCACAGTGACAATTGCTTCATCCTTAACACTAGGTGAGCCTGTTCTTACTGCTTCATCTAAACCAACATACCCAAGGAAATACTGCTGCACCTTTACTGTGGTTTGATTCAGACCTGAGCCAACCTTGCAAGAAAAAGTTACTAAATGACATTAACATAGTAGTGAGATCATACTCTGACAAACAAGAATAATGAGGTAAATTAAGGGCAGATGGATATTGAGGTTTTCCTCCAAATGTCCTTAATTTTGAAGGTTTTAGACATACTGTCTCCTGAACCTCAGTGCAATTTTAGTTTTTTACTATTTGTGATATTTATAGCTCCCATTTATACACGTAATATGTAATTTTAATGCAGGTCTAATAGTTCCAGCTGCCATTGACACAGATTGTAAAATGAAAAAGGGAGATACCTTGTTGAGTGAGATGCTATTTTATATAATCCTAACCACTGCAATACAGTGGGTTAATGTCTTATTTGGATTCCAGCCTTGTCAACACATCAAAGATCCTCCCAGGTGAAGAGGAGCAGGGCTATGCAATTGATCTCCCCTAACCTGTAATGTCCGTGTCACTCTGGTCCAGAGCGAGCGACTGCAATGCATGTTTCTTTTTGAGAGAGGTAAGAGAGATGCCGTGAAGAAGTATACGATGATGAAAGGTATGAGACAGGCATAGACCTTGGGAAATGTCAAGGGAGATCACAGTCAAAATTGCCTTCTTTATCCAGAATAAATAACAGCAGTTGTGGATTATCTGACTGTAATTCTGTGGAGGAGGTCTGGTAACATAAATCACAGTAAAGATGACTTGAGACTCTTTTTAAAGACCAAGAAGGTTATTAATATTTTTAGCTTATATTCTACTGTTCCCAGGCACAGTCCCTATAGATATTTCTATGGCTATCGTGAGTCCCCTCAGTGCAGTGGTTTTCCCCTCCTTATTTATTACCTGCTGTCACCCCACTCTATCGTTTTTTCCTTTCCATCCTTCTGCACACTCCTCCCTGATCACAGATGGCTGCCATCCACCCTGTTCCAAATTCACTGCTTCCATTATCATTTCCCTTACAGCTGGGGCACATCTGGTCTCAGATCCATTATACAATTTTTTCTAAGGCCCTGCCTTCCTCTCAGCATTTCTGGAATGCCTGTGCAAGGAAAGCAGCAGCTCCAGGAAACCTGCCACCATCTGTGGCTTGATTCAGAGCCATTGCAGGCAGCAAGAAACCCTCAGCTTCAACTGCAATCCAAATCCTATTTCCACTGGTTCGTCTCTTTCAAACTGCTGTTGAATGACACAAATAAACGAATTAAACTGCACCAGTATTACCAAAAACAGGTCAGCAACTCAGGATACCTCATTTCTGGCACACTGGGTTTGGTTCAGGAAATAGAAAACAACACACTCGCTGCTTGAAAGACGGTTCTGGAAAAATCAACGGCAATGTGTTCAACAGGGCACTCAGAAAATGAGGAGTCCTGAAGAGAGGCCAATCTAGGTTTGCAGGTTCTGACACGTTTCCTCATTCTGAGTAACCCAAACAGTGTTTCTACCAAGTTGAATGAATCTGCATAACGCGTTCCTTGGCATCAGTAAATGTGTCAGGATTTGTCTCAATAAAACTTCAATGTCAATGCAAGAAAGGCCGTCACACATATGGGAAAAGTAGAAAGAAAAAAAACCCCAAAATCTGAAAAAATATGTCTATTTTGTCAAAGTTTCTTCAGCTTTCATTTCCTTACAGACATTTATTCCTCTTCTCAAGAGGTGTTGCTGCAAAAATACAAGGTTAACAATTTTAAATGGAATTGCTACTTTAATTTTCCATATCCTCCTGTTTAATATAATGATCCAGAGAGGGTTTCTTTATTGAATTCAACTAACATAATGACTTGTCAAATTCTTCCTATTTTCAAATGTTCTGTATGGAAATAACTGGTATGTATATTTTTAAAATGGCAAAACCAGCAGAAGTGAATAAAAAACATAAAGGTTTCTCTCTCTTTTTAATTATATATTTCCCAAATGAAAAAAACTGCACAGAGCAATCAAAATGAAACACAAAAATATAGCTATCACTTTGATTTCCCTGTCTTTTCTGGTTGAATTACCCCCAGATGCCTTTTTCATTTAAAAAAAAAAAAAGCATATTGAAATCTCTGTGCTGTTGCTTTCTTTTTTGTTTTAAAGGAAAGACAGACATGAAAAGGTCTAAACCAAAGACACATTATTATTCAAGAAACGTTATAGGGAATAACCACTTGCATTACTAATACTTTATCATTCATGCAAACTCTTTAGCATGAGGGACAAAAGCAGCTTATATATGTATCTACGGCTATGTGTGTGTCACAGAGATACATGCTCTGGAGAACAAATATAGCACACAGAGAAAGGGAAAAACCAGCAAAAAACCAGCCAATACCAAAAAACCCCAAAGCAGGGAGGAAAATGAATGAAATTAAGAACTTGAACCTAAGGATGGCAAAGGCTTAGCATGGTTAAATGGTTTTATAGTTTCTTGTTTTCAAATACCTTGAAGAGAATTAAGAATTAACTGAAAGGTTCTGTACCATGTGCTATGGTAAAGACTGTATAAAAACAAAGGGGGAAATGTTGGTATAGTATTAAAGCCCCAGTTCTTTTTTCTATCTTTTCTCCAAGCTCCCATTGATTTCAGGGACTGTTCTTCACATGTAGTAACTGCACAACGGGCTCTAATTGCTTCTTTTCAGACTGATGTGAAGACATTAACATGCATAAATTTCCATTTGTGCTCATGTGATCTGTATGGCCAACACTACTTGTTTTTCTTTCCGAGTCTGTTCCCTTGGTTCTTGCTCTTTTAAGGTCTACTCCAGCAGAATGCTTCTGTCTTGCATTAAAATACAGTTATGAAATTCATAACTAAACAGTACTTTAAACCATATTGTTTAATCTATGACTTTTCCTCTGACAAGTGCGAAAACGTGTGCAGTATGACAGAAGGTTTGCTATAGTAATTGCATGTTGTGATTGAATGAGAGAGTAACAACCACAGAAATAACTGTCGTGCTGAAATTGCTGCAGAAGGTAAGTTGCTCCTGTACAGTTTTAACTCATGCACCATCTGTTTCCATAGTCCTTTAAATGTTTCTTCAACTAGTTAAGGGATTTGATTGTTGTTCCTATAAGCATTGCCACATTTTCTCTGACCTTTTGCACATTGTACTTTGGAAAGTGTGTCTCTCCATCCCTTTCTGTCCTTCCTCCCCTCAAACCCTGCCCACTGGGACTCATTCATCCACTGTCCACATCTGACAGACCTCCCACTCATGTTTTCTAAATTCTTGCCACATTAGCTAGCAAAGAGGAGATTATGTATGGGCAAAATGCCTAGGTCCCTTTGTGTATTTTTCCAGTAGATGGAGACACAGTGTTTATTTCCCTAAAAGTTGACATTATTAACCATCAGTTCAGGAATCAAGTAATATTCAAAAATTATTATTATTATAGTCAAGACTTACCTAGTTGTGAAAAAGGAATATATCTGAATAATAATCACATTGCAGAGTTGAATTACAATGTTAAATCATTTGCAGTATAGCACTAAGTAACTTAACAAGATTATCAAGACTAATTCTATATTTTAAAAAAAAACAAATAGCTGAAGTTGAAATGAAAATGAACAACAAAAAAATCTCTTCATCTAAAGCATTGTCTCCTTTACATATCAGCAAAGCTCTATAATGAAATAACCAACACAGCAAAACTGTTATTATAACACAGCACACAGTGACATTTTGTTACAAGAGTATGGTTGTAGTTACAACTAAGGTTCCTTCAACTAAAACCTCTAGGTGAAGAAAAAAAAAAATAGGGGATATCAGGTGAAACCAATGTGTTGCATTGTTGCAAGTTAAAAATGAGAAAAAGGAGATTCTTCTTCACATAAAACAGTGGATGCCACAAAAATGAGAAAAGCTTATGGGAGTTGAAAATCAATAATATGAATTCACCTAAGAAAAAAGTCAATGAGCGATTTAAAGCCTGAAGATAAAAGTTGTGGATCAGAAAGTCCCTAAGTGATGAAAAGCCAGGGCTAGGAAAGTGTTCTGACAACTGCTCACCCCATCCTTACACTTCTCACTAGGCAGCAGCTTTTGGCCAAAGCAAAGGCAGGGCACTAAGACACACATTTGGTCTGACCCAGCGTGGCCCTTCATGCGCTCCTCAGCAAACTTTCTGCATAACTAATGAGAAAATTATGGACAAGCTGGCAA
>VYZT01054281.1:44701-83276 GCA_013400735.1 Pomatostomus ruficeps
TAGCACAAATTATTTGGCAAAGGCTGGACTGCTGGCAGGTGGGCTGCTACTCTGGCAATTTCGAGTTGGACAAAAAAAAATTAAATCAATCTACAAAACACAAAACGGCCAAACAGATTACTCATTGGCAGGTAAGCCATATCCCCTTGAGGCTGTTGATCAGGCTCTATCCCTGGCTGCCAGCCTGCTGGAGTACAGATGGAAGAACTGGCTGTCGAAACACTTCTATCGCCCACAGCTCAGCAGGAGAAGGGATCCCAAGCACTGTTGGAGAATATTTCCTTGGTAACTTATCTTCTACTTATCAGTGCCTTTCCACTGCAGAAGCAGTATGTCTTTTCCTTAAGCAAGACTAAAGGGAATTATTAGCAATTTTCAGTATTTCTTTCAAATCAGTTAGTCCTTGCAGAACGCTGAGCAAAGTTAATAGAAAGTGTTTTCTTGCTCAAAGATTTCATTTTCACTGCAACACAACTGGAGACATTAAAGATAAAAACTTTGCAGCTGTTATTTTGTGGGCTCAACTTCTTCATTTCCAAATATCATGTCATTCTCTTTTGGTAGTTTTGACAAGATCCTACCTATGTTTATACTGAATTTGTGGTGTTTGTATCTTACATACTACTTGCATATTTCTGCAATAAACAATAAGCTCAAACCCAAATCAGGTCTATATTACATCATAATGAGTCTATGGATTCAAATGTAACTTTACTCCTTAATTCTGTGGGTGTATTTAGAAAATGTGGTAGGGCTGTTTCTATCACAAAGCTTTGTGTACAAAAGGATTGATGCACCCTGCAGAGGCCTGGGAATGGAGCAAATCCAATCTCTTGTTATGATATACCCCTGATGTTATGACTTGGATATGACTATGATGTGTCAACACAGAGATTAATCAGTATTTTTTCCAATTTTAAGAAAGCCTGTAAATTTAAGCAATAAGTGAAAAAGAAAGTTTGGAGTGGTAACAATTAATGCAAATAAAAACATTCAAATGAAATACATGCTGATAAGTGAATACCCCAAGCACTAGAAGCAAAATCTCTCAGATTTCAAGAATTACATGTGATTATGTTTTTTCACTTAATTTGTATTCATAGAATTACAGAATGGTTTGGGTTGGAAGAGACCTCAAAGATTATCTTGTTCCAAGCCCCTTGCTGTGGGCAGGGACACCTTGCACTAGACCAGGGGGCTCCAAGCCCCATCCAGCCTGGCCTTGAACACTTCTAGGGATGGGGCATCCCACAGCTTCTCTGAAAAACCTCAAAGTAAAGTATTTCTTCCTGATATCTCATCTAACCCTGTCCTCTGTCAGTTTAAAGCCATTTCCTCTTGTTCTTCCTACATGCTCTTGTCAAAAGTCCTTCTCCAGGTCCCTTGGAGCCCCTTTAGATACTGGAAGGTGCTAAAGTTTCCCTGGAGCCTTCTCTTCTCCAGGTTGAACAAGGTTGCATTGTTTCATTCCTTTCTTAGCACGCAGTACACAAAGAAGAATTTGTTTTTAATTTTCCAATTTTAGTGAGTTCTCCTAACAACTTCCTGCTCCCTTATCTCCACCAACTTGTCTCTCATCTCCTTTCTCATGGTGTCCCATGGATTGAGTGATCAGCACAGAGGGAGTGTTATGCAGGTCAAAATCCCTTCTCCCAGCCCCTTGTGTTCCAGCTAACTGTCATGTCTAATCTCTGTGCATAGCCAAGGGTGTTATACTAATCAGCTGTCGGTATATCTCTTGCTTCTTAAATTCTGCTCTCTGCTTTACTCGGACCTGCTCTGAACTGGCAGTTTGATTAGATGGCAGCTGGGGGTCCCTCACAAGCAATGAGACTCTGCAAGCTGCTCAGCTTGTGGTCTGACAGTGGGACATGCCAGGATACAGCCAGCAAAGCAGCAGGACACACTCCAGAGCCTGGGAAGGACTTGCCAGTTACTGCGCTGGCAGCAACACCAGGGTAAGGTCGCCTTGCAACTTTATTTCCTACCAGGTATTTAACTCTTACTGTAATCAAATCAACTCATTTGGTCTTTACTCACAAATCCTGAAGGACAGAGATGTCTAGCTGAGGGGACAGGTGGGGAGACCTTGGATCCCTCAGCAGTTGTCATGACTTTTCTTCCTGAGGGACAAAGGGGCAGAGCCCATGGTGCCGCCACTCCACACATATTGTGTGGCTCTCCAGAGCCCCAGGCACAGCCTTCCCAGGAGCTGCCAGGTTCACATTGGGGACTGATGGGACCAAGTGCCAAATGAGTGAAGAGCAGCATCCCTACCCAGATACCAGGCAGGTCCCCTCTGGCAAAGAGCTGGGGAAAGGATGTTTAGAGATCCAGGAATAGTCGCATTTGGGAGGAGTGTGTCCCTGCCATGAGTTACAAAGTAGAAGGACAGTCACTAGCAAAAGGGAGAGAACTTTGATTTCTTGGTTAGCATTGGCACGGCAGAAGAAAACAAGCAAACCTACCAGAAATTGCTGAGGCAGTGATATTGGAACATATGCTTTCAAAGGGCAAGTAGAAGGGGGAGGAAACAGGGAACTGTCAAAACCACAAAGGTGAGGGAGAACATAAAACTCCCAAGAAAGCTGTTTCTGTACTACAGCCAAAACTAAACCCAGACTGTAGAAAATCTTTAGGGAAGGTGCTCAGAAAAAAAAATTAAAAGCACTTTTTCAATCATTTTCATTAGGAAAGGCAACATCAGGACTGGATAATGGTATTTCTAATATTGTTTTTAGCCAAACAGAATCAATTGTAAGTTGTAGAGAGAAGGTGATATGGGAAGGGAAAAAACAATACTCCTTAAAAATGTTAAGGAAGTGACAAGAGATCAAATGATCAGCATGAAAAGACTCAGAGTTCATTTTGAAGCAGAAGGTCAAGCGATGAAACCATTAATCCCCTGTTTAATGTTTTAAAAGGCTCAAACCCACCATAAAGAGAGGGTCCATGAATATAATTTGATCCCTTTCTAAGTGGCAGCTTCACACTGAACTCCCAAACTGGTTTTCTTACTCCTTGCTATTTTCCTCCAGCACCCACATTTGACTCAAGTCATCACAGCAAATATATGGCAAGCTGTGGAAAGTATTTTTGGCACAAAATACAAGTCGTAGGTACTTGGCAGGCACAGCAGACAGTTGCACTGATTGCCTCTGCATTGCCTCTGTGACTTCGTAAAGTCAGTGATAGATTTGGCCGAGCTGCTACATCCTCCCAATGCCGCATTCGGCTCACACACCGTCCATTCATTCTTAAAAACAGCAAATTCAAAACCAATGTGCGAGACAAAATATATCACCTTGGATCTACACACAATGTACTTTCGCTACTGAGCATGAACATATTCCACCATAAACCAGCAGCAAATGGCAATTCTTGGTGTGCCACACAATTGAAACGCTGGGACTGAAAATGAAGTGGTGGAGGAAAAGCAATTAGAAAAAACACAGGAATGAAATGTGACTGTTATTACGAAGAGTTTTTAAAATAACATGTATACCATAAATAATAAAGAACCAAGCTGGTTTAGCAGCAGCATGCTGTTATTGCTGATTAGAAAGTTGGAAAACTGTGTGTTAAGTCTGCCCTTCTCTGCTCCAAATGCCAAAGGTTTTTCCTCTCCAACTATTTTTAAAGCTTTAAAATTGTCCAGGTTACCCTTCACCTTTACTGCATCACTGCTCAAATACAGCATAGGCAGGACAAACAATCGTGAAAAAAAACCCCAAACCTCACCAAACTGTTCCATATATTGTCATTTCCCTCAATTTTTATAGGGAGAGAAAGGCCCAGAGAAGCATTACACAATCAAGTGCTGAGATGCGCCATGGGCAGCAGAGCTCAAGAATGGGGTCTTTCATCATTTTAACACCTATAACGAGAACAAAACACAGATGGCCACCATGGACTTGATGCTTGGAAAATAGATGCAAATGATACTGTAGAATTTAAGAGTGGCAAGTTAGGGTAAGCAAAAATGTTGAATTCAAAAAGAAAATAAAAGATTTATGCTCATCCTGATGCATAGCAGCATTCTAAGATGGCTCAATATGTACCATAAATCAAACTGAGCTATAAGAAAATCACAGTGAAGCTAGACAGGATAAGTGCTTTATAGTATAAAGTAATTATAATATAAATATAATAAAATACTTATAGCAAGTGACCAACTGTACTTTTGTAACAGTAGCAGCAACTCTATACACCCTTCAGCCTTCTTTTATTTTCTCTTGCCAGTAGCAATCATTTTGTAATACACTGTTCACAAGAAAGATATCACTTAAAAGAAAAATCTACATATCAGGCCCACCATCTATTCTACAATCTATTCTACACCTAGAAAATACACGATATTGCTGTTCCATGTTGGTTCATGGCAAGTGGTACTGCGCAGGAAGAGTTTCTATGTTTTGCACCTCAAAAGCAGCAAACAAAATGTAATTCAGGGAACAGCAAAATGGTCTGTTTTAATTGAATAGAGAGCAAGCATTCTCTTGCCTTAGAGATCTGCCTGCAAGTGACTCCTGCTGTTGTTTTGGATCTGCATGCATGACATAAGCTGCATGCCAGACCAGGAATCACTTTCCCTTCTCCAACCTGGCATGACCCCTCTGTGATTGCTATCCTGCTGGACAGCATGGGAAGCACCGAGAAAGAGAAAGGCACGCAAACCACAAGATGATGCAAGAATAAATCGTATGAAAAATATGTACTAGGAATTTCTAGTCCCTCTCAGAGATCAAAGTGGCAGCGAATGAAACTGAAAAACAGTCGAAAATGCATAAGCAATTGGTGCTTGTTTGTTGGTTTTTACACAGCAAATAAACAGTATACAAAAATATCAACTAATAAATTTGAATGCATTATAAGCTTTCTAGAAGAGATGCAATGTCTTCCTCCATGAGAGTTGAAGTTAGACCCTGCTAAAAAGGGATTAACAGTAGGTCAGGAGCAGGATATCCCTGAACTGTGTGCCACAGGCTTCTTAACTTGCTCTTCTGACGCAGCTGTCGGACAGCAAACCTGGAATTGGATGGACTCCCCCTCTGATCTGGGAGGGCAATTCCTACCCAGCCGCAGGCAGAGTGCCAGCAGCTATGAGCGACCTCTTTGGAGAGCCTTGCTTGCTTCATCTTAAGTACACCCATTACTTTAGTTCTAAATTGCTCTCAAATCAGGCAAGCAAAACTGTCAAATTAGGTGGTGATTCTGCAACATCGACAAATGCAGCTTAAGGCTGACATTGCCAAATTAATCTTCTCTTCTGATCAAAAGATTTACTTTCTTGTAGTGAAAGACTAACAACTAACTTAAAGTTTCTGGAAAACCTGGCAGCAAGATGCATCATTTGGCAGCTTGATCCCCTCTCGCCCCCTGAGGATCAAAATTAGGCTAAATTGCTAATGGGAGCAAACTCACAAAATCATTATATGCAACAATTTTAACTGTAATTCAGAAACGTGAACTAGGTTATTTCTGTGTATTGCACAAATCTCACTGCATTTCTACAAAAATATATAACACAAACCTATTAATACATAAAAATCCATACATATATATGTGGATTTATAGCTCCACAGTAACTCGGAAGCCTTGGACTGATGCAAATGAGGAATGCAGGAGTTATTTTAATTATGTTCACTTCTCCGTCTGGTTTCAACAGATTAAGCCTCATTAAAAAAAAAAAAAGTGAAATTCTTTAACCAGCACATTAAAAAAAAGTGTCTTTTGCCTACAAAAAAAAGCCATTAAAACTCTTCTTCTAATTCAATCAAAAATTTCAGCTTTGACGATGCTAAGAACAGCACACTTCAAATCTTTTCCAATTTCCTAAACTATCACAATCAATTTTTTTAAGACCTGGAACTTATCCTAATTAAGATCTTTGCTTTGATATACTGAGAATGACCTCAAGGATTCATTCTAATAAACAGAAATGATTCCTGGTACCCTTCAGTCCCCATAAGCTTTGCAGCAAAAATCAGTTAACTCATTCCATGACAAAATAACTTGTCATTGATCAATCCATCCAAAACAGTACCTGTGACACACTGACACAGACTTGAAAAGGAAGATGTGGGTTGCTCAAATGAAATGGAAGTTTCTCAAGAACTCCTTTGATGTTTTCCCCTTTCAATGCAATTTTGACAAATAAAATGCAGCAGCCTCCTCAGCTGAGAGGAGAAAAACCCACACTTGGAATGAAATGGCACCTTGCTGAAGTAGGTATCCTGATTCATGTCCTCAAAAGACTACAGTGACACAGTTACCTTCACAAGCTCAAGCCTTCTCATCTCACCCAAGTGCCCACCAATGCTGACAGTGGGATTTTTACTGATTTCATCTGGAGTTACCTTTGAGTAAATTACTAAAGTGGAGATGTTACTCAGCTCTGAAGAATTATTTATAAATTCCTTTCTTTTTCTTTAATAAATCTGTGTCATCTGCCCACCTTAAATTAACATCTCCCAAAAATGTAAACTTTGCATAAAAAATTCACTGGTTACCCACTATAACAACACTTACTGAGAGGCTGGTCAAAAACCAAACAATTTGGCCAACAAGATCATAGGGTGCACATCTTTCCAGATATTCATACCCCAAAAAAACATTTTGCTGAGCAACCTGCTCCCGGTGGCCATGCTTTGAATAGAGAAAGTAGAAAAAATCCCAGATCTTCAGAGGCTCTGTCCAAACTCAGGTCTTCTGTGATTATGTGGAAAATATTCATGAATTATGAAGCACTGCAGTCTACAAAAGATCACATTAATTTTAGTCTGCATGTGGCTCATTAATAACCAATTATAATTCAAAATACAGGCAGATTTCGTAGAGAAAAAATCTGTGGTCACAGAAACATCTTCGCCCTTCCCACCAAAAATTTTTTATATCAAGAAGTTACTCCGTGCAGTTAAAACTTCAGTTTGCTTTTTATGCATGCAGGAAGAAAGTCAACACTGAACAAGGCTTCGTCAAATACCTTTTATATGCCACTGGAAAGGATAAGGTCATATTATTAAATAATAAATCTTACCTACTTTTACAGATTCCCATTTATTACTGAGAACTGATATGAAAATGGGAGTGCTTTGAGCCTCTGTTAATGAGCCACGCTGCTGTGCTGGGTCAGCACCACTCTCTGCTGTAGTGAGGTGATTTTTTCCCCTTCACTTTAAAGAATAAAACTCAAACAGCCTTATTTTAGAAAAGAAAGACAGGACAGCACTAAGGAATCAGGTTTTTATGTAATCCCCAACTCCCAGATTACCACCAGGGAGCACACGAATGTGCTAATGTGAAAAATCACCTCCATTTTCTGCTGCCTCACAGAGAAAAGCAATTTTATTCTGAATACTCACTCAACTCTTGGACATGTTCAAGTGCACAAAGGGACAGCAGTTTATTCATGGATTGAGTAGAAGTGCCAGAACAGCTTCTAGATGATACCATGAATCTTATTGTTATAATGTATGGTGGAATGAGGGGACTGCAAGGCTTTTACTCACTATTGCTTATTTCTTATGTCTATCTCAACAATAAACATCATATTTTCTCCAATTTTGTGTTCAGTCACTGAATTCCCTTTTATAGTAATCCAATTTCATTAGTGACAGTTACATAAATATTATTAAAATAACTAAGTTAATTGTCCCTTAGAGAAACAGATCTTTCAAAAACCCTGCAGATACTTTTTCAAACGTTCAAGCCATTGACCTCAATAATGATCTGTAGAAAATTTGTTATAAAGTGAAGAAATAATTCCATTTTTTTAATGGCTCATAGCATAAGCCTCTAATGAACAGAAAAACCCAGAGTTTCTATACAAGTGTTTGAGGCATTTATGCACTGGCCTGAGTTGGGATCTTCAAGTTCATTGACCATGGTAACATACATTAAGGCACAAACCAAAAATTTATTATCATTGAGATATGGTGCTATACCAGCCCATTCATATTTGTGTCTCCCTCCAGGGCAGTTCACTTACTCCAGCTTTACCATGCTCACAGAGGTGAGCCTGACAACAGGAATGGAAGAAAACAGCACCTGCTTAGATAATAAAAAGCTCAAACCACCAACCAAGTCAAAAATGAAGTATAGACTTCCTTCCCACACTCCACCGCATTAGAGCTCGGATTGCTTGAAATCCATTTCGAGATTTCAGCTAATCCATTTATCTCTGTTATACACCCTGCTGTCTTTCCATCATGATTCCTCCATGGCCTAAAGTTAGGGTGAGGAAAGGGAAGACTTCTTTAGATCTCCATGGCACACACACCAGAGCACGTAGAGCCCTGCAAGAAACACTGCAGAACTGCGTGTCCAGCTGCAACATGGAAGGGAGCACCACTTCAGCCATATGGGAATTTCTGAAAAACACCACATTCCCCATTGACCATAAAAACATTAAGAGAAGGATCCTGCAGTAACTTCTGAGCACCACTCAATCAAGGAAGTTAGGAAGTCAGGGTAGAATTGCACTTGACTTCAGTGAATTTAACAAACTTGGAAACCTTCAGATACATCCTTGACAAAAATTATTACTGATATAAATTAATACTGATCTAAGGTAAATTAATTTCCACTGACAGTAGATATTCATGCATGCTACAATAATGTTAATGCATGCTTTTCTCTCATTTCAGGTATATTATTTGGGCTGGAACTAGATGATTCTCTGCATCTGTAGTGTCTACAACAGTTTGACTAAGACAATTATACAAAAGTTAAGTAACTGTGCTTATGTCAAGCATGGTTAAAGTATTTGGGGATGGATACATGCCAAACACAAAGTGCAAATGCAATTTATTGTCACTATTACAGCCACAGTTAAATCTAATTTGAAACAAGGACAGGGTGCTATGACATCTATCAGGTGAAACTTCCCCAGGAGCTTTTATTCCTGCATTTCCATAAACACTTCTCTCTCACACAGATGTACATACACCTACCAATCTAATTTCAAAGGAAAGGGCACTGTTCATAAAAATACCTGTATTTTTACTTTCACCACCACCACCACCAGTCAAACTAATAGTCCTGGATGAAATGTAGTACAGCACATGCAACTCTTCAAGGTAAGTGCTTCATGTCTGTAAGACATGACTTAGATATTTATGGGAGTTTGACATTTCTAAAACTCTGGATGAAAGTCTTTACTGAGAAAGCCACTGCCAAAATCAGAGAGGAAGTATGCTGGCTGGGGCTGGGGCTGCCACAACTGTGTGGAAATGATGTGTGTGTCATTCCAAAAGAAGGTTTGTAACACAAACATACTGGTATTTCCCCATCCCTAGAAGCATTCAAAGCCAGGTTGCTTTGAGCAATCTGATCTACTGGCAGGTATCCCTGCCCATGGCAGGGGGGCTGGAACTAGATGATCTTTAAGGTCCCTCCCAACCCAGACCATTCCGTGATTCTTTTTCCAACCCAGTTTATCCTATCATAACATAGTGATGAGATAGCTTAAAATCCTTATCTTATGTAGCATGGTGTTAAAGGACATTCTTTTTTAAGTAATAGTATTTTAATACTTCAGCAGTTACCTTTCATTTTTCAGAGTGGCACATTAGTAAAACACTGTTTAAAAAAAAAATCAATCCATCAGGCACAATCTCTTTCATGTTATATATAACATTCATATTCATATATCACACATAATGATGGAGGGATACATAGATATCCTTTCAGCCTGAAGAGGCTAAAGGAAGAGAGAAAATGCAGCCTTTGCTAATTCTGGGATAACTCTAAGCTTCATAAGTGAAAAGGAACAGAAGAAAAGTTGCAGCAACCTTGGCAGAGAAATTCTCAAAATAGATAAGGAAGATCTGGAACCAACTTTACTTCTGAAAAGTTCTGTTTTAAATAGCGTCCATATCCACCTGCACTATTAATACAGCTGAATTTATGGGTACTCCTTAGGTAAATTTTAGCTCACCTTTTTTCAGGTTACTTGGTCAAGTTATGTCTTCATACATTAGGGCTAATAATAAAATGCCTTATCATAGAAAATAAAAGTGCCCTGCCTTTGTAGCTAGTAGGGATTGGTGATTTAAGTAATGAGCTACAATTATGCATCTGATTCATGGTGTTAAGTTCAGAACCAAGATATACAGTAAGTGAAGACAAAGGAAAAGATGCTTGGCCTTAGAAACAGGTGCAGAAGCATCAGCAAAGCTGGCTCTGCAAGTGGAATAAAATGAAATGAAACAGTCAGCCTGTAAGAGCCTGAGAAAGGGTCTAAAAAGTGCTGCTCAACACCTAAAAGGCTGCAAAGAGTGCTTCGTCATTATGTCTGCTTATCATAATCACTCTTGAACACCTGAAAGCTACGTGCAGGACGGACTGTGAGCAACCCGCCTTGAGGCCCGTAAAAAGGAAGGCAAAACTGGTGCAAACCGTGGAGGGGAAAGCGAAGGGCAGAATCCCTGACCTTTGCCTTCCCCTCCCACCCATCACCTCCAACACCCGCTGCGAGGCACCCTGAGGCCTCCAGGAGCCGGCTCCGCCTGCTTGCCCAGACCCCCCGAGCCCGCAGCCTGGGACGGAGATCCCGGGAGAGCTGTGGAACCCCTCCCCTGCTCCTGCGCTCCGTGCTGGGAGCACCGCGGGCGGACCGAGCTCGGCTGCATCCCCGACCGGGCGGCGCCTGCATCCCCGGCAGCGCCTGCATCCCCGGCAGCGCCTGCATCCCGGGCAGCGCCTGCATCCCGGGCTCGGGCCGCCGCATCCCGGGCTCGGGCCGCCGCATCCCGGGCTCGGGCCGCCGCATGCCGGCCGAACTGCTCCCGGCATCGGAGAAGGCGGATAAAACCCTTCAAACAGCCGAGGAAAAAAAAAGGCAAAAACTGCTCCGCTCCCCCCACCAAATCTCAGCAGCGACAAAGGTAGCAAACTGTGGTGGTGACCTGTCCTATGCTTTTTAAAGTAACCTCGGCTTTTTCCTAACTTTTCTCTACTTTTCTCTTCCTTTCTCTTTGCCTCTTTTACTATTAAATAAAATATATCAATTTTTTGGCACTAACCTCTAACCTCGTTTGATTTTAATCACATTTTTGGGCATATGTTGAACCTTCAAAGTTCCTTCCATTTTATACAGAGACTTAGCTTTCTCTGCTCCTCTGGGTTTAAACCGGATCATAACACAGCCCAAGACCAACTAAGTGAGAGGGAAAAATAAAGTTACACATCATTTGTGAAAGGCTAACTGCAGGTGTGCAGTGGTTAAATAGTTCTCAACTATTCTAAGCATCATTCCTTAGGGCATCAAATACAGAGAGGACTAAAAAAAAAGTATAATCACTAATTCCATCTCCAAGTTATAATAAGTAATTTCACAAATGAAGGGGATCAAAGAAACCCAGTGAAATTGCGGCTATGAGCTGACAAATGCACTGGCAGAGAGCAGCAGGTGAATACATCTTCATTTTTAAAGGATATGATGTAAGAACTCCCTCCAACCCCAGAGCTTCTCATGTGCTGGTCCTGGCCGATAGTCAGTGATGCACAGCCAGTAACTTGCAGCTGATCCACCAGGTTAACTGGTGACATTGTCATGCTCAGATCTAAAAAGTTTCACAATGAAGAATGATGATGTTTTGCCTCAACTTCTGAGACCCTGAAAGTACCCATTTCCTCCAAAGGGTTTGTGAATCACCATCTTGGGTGTATATTACACAAGCTGCATCAAAAGTAAAGGGTATTCATGTACTTGCTTTAGCTTATTCTCAACTTCAGCACTCCCATCATTCTAAATGTGAACTATAGCACTTCAGCCTAACAAAATCTTTGTTCCAAAACAAAGGTTTAATGCCTCAAATGAAGGTCATAACTATTTGCCTGACTCTAACCTACATTCAATATTTTCTCCATGTGATTTGAAAAGATCAGAACAAAGGTTCTAGGGTGTATCATAAAAAAAGAACCAGACATCTCTAAGACATCTGCCCTTTACCCAAGCCTATCTAATCTTCACTGTGTACAATAATAACTTAGGGAATTAATATTCTGCGATAACCAAAACAGAATCCTACTTTAATTTTTTGACAATAACCTGAAAATATTTGCCAGGAACCAAAAGCAAATGAAAGAATAAACAAAAAATGGATTCACTCTTTCCCCGAAGAAAAGGGTTTTTTAAATGTCATCAAAACTGCTTAATGCAGCCAAGATAAAACACCAGCTCCTCCCAAATTATTAAAACAATTAAGCATCACATAATTTTTAGTAATTAGATTCATTAACATTCCTTAGAGATTGATTTGATTCATTATATGGAACACACTCTTTCTTCTTACAAACCTTGTTTTTTCAGCCCAAAGGAAAAGTCTAAACAAGTACCAGAGACAGTGAATACTGCTTTCTAGCATCTTGAATCTAACTTCCAGTGAGAGAGCAAATCAGTGCCATTAATACGCAATAGTCTTCAATTAAACCCAGACTAAATAGAAACTCAATATCTAACAAAAAACCTTATACTTGATTGACACTGTATTGAACTCAGCAGACTGAAGGAAGAGAAGCTGTTGTAGAGCAGGCAATCATATTATGTCAAACTTTGCTAAAGAAACAGACTTTTTTCCAGCCACAGGCATAGCTTTAAAGGCAGAACATAGCAGATCAATAAGGTGGTTACTGAAACAGACCGATTTCAGAGGTGACCTATTTGACATCTCTTTCCAACTCATATGTGTTTCTTCCTCTTCTGTCACACAGAAAATAAAGGTTTTTGCTATGACTGACTAGAAGCTTCAGACACACAAATCAAATAACACAAGGGAAGGGTTCTCTAAAACCTGGTGAGAACCGATAGCTATTTCTCACACAGTCTCTTTGTAAATGTTCCTTCAGTATGACAGAAGAGCACATATGATATAAGGTGATGAAAACAGTTAAATTCCTTTTTCCTCATATCTCAAGAGCACTTCCCTACCTAACAGATTGAGGAGTTGGTGTCTCTCACTCAGTCTGTGCTGTTGAAGCTGCTCCAGCTTATACAGTCCACTCAGGGACAACTGGACAGACTGTTACAGGGAACCTGGGTCTCCAAAATGCAGAAGAAAAAATCATCAGTCTCTCCATATCAAGTATTCAGCCCAATGAATATTTAATTATCTGAAATAAGTAAAACAGGGACATCAGGAGAAGCTGAGGAAGAAGCTGACAAAATCACTTGAGGTTTAGGGGAAAGCTGTGGCACCAGGGAAGCATCCATTTTCCACAGCTCAGGAGATTACTGTCTTATGAGGCTCCTGCTAGCCTAAAGCAGGTTACTACAGCTTGCTTTGTTTGAGGAAAAACTACTTTTGTTCAACTCCAGACATAAAATAATTTGCAAAACTGGTCTCTCGAGCAGTTCAATTATTAACATTTCATTATCCAAGTGTTTTAATTAACCAACCTTCAAAATTAGAGGAAAAAGAAGTAATATCCCAAACTTAGAGATAGAAATTGTTGTCAGCGAGGTTTGGCAAATTTTTAGGTTTGTTAGGAGTTTGTCAAAGATCAGCTGCTCATTTGTCTATACATTGCCCCTGCTCCTTTATCTAAGAATAAAAAGTAAGGAAGCTTAAGTATTTTCAACACCATCTCCCAAATCATTAGGAATGGCTTTTGCCTGTTTTTCAGGAGCTCAATACTAAAACTGTCTCTCTGAAGCACCCAGACCCAGCAGAGTTAGGGCTGAGCATGGAGTGACATCAAGTCTGATGCAGTTAGGCAAATCCTGTCTCAGGACTGAATCTAGAGCAAGGGACAACAACAGAGATGTGACTGCCTGGTTGTACTTTAGCAATAAAAGTTATATTTAACATCGCTCAGGCATTGAGAGGCCGAAGGTTGTTGAAAAGAGAAATAAGATTAGGAAGAAGCTGAACTATGATAATGATGCTGAACAGGAGAGGCTGGAAGACTGCCTGAAATACCAGTCCCAAGACATCTGCAAGTTATGCTGAGATAGATTTAGTGAAGTAGCAGCAAGGTAAGGCTGCAATGCATTTTTGTTACTGGCAAACCATAATATTCCTATTTTCTGCTGAGACTCTGGAAAGGTGCTCTTGTGAAGACAAACCTACAAATACAAACAACAGGCAAGTTGACTAAATGAGCTCTCATTCATTTCAAATGGGTATTACAATACCATCTGCACTGAGGTGCTGATTCAGGACTGAAACCACATGGACAGAATACAGCGATGCATTTCATAAATGCACTGATACCATAATCCATCAGGTAACAGAGCTGGAGCCCACAGCTTCCACCACTGAAAGCATCTGCCTGCACCAGAACATAAACCTCCCTTTCATTCCTAAAGAAAACTTCTTGCAGTTCTGTGGAGCAAGGGTCCAACTGAGAGTGAGCAAGCAATGACCTGCCCGTGACTGCAGATCTCCCCTAAAGAGGATCTCTAGAGGTGGGGATGAGTGTTGCAGGCACCTGGTGCTAAACAAACACCCCAGAATGGAAACCTCTCCTGCACATTGGAGGAAACAAACAACCAAACCAACCAAACAAACAAACCCTCCAGAACAAACCCCTCCTCGCAACAACAACAACCAACCAGCTAAAACCAAAAACAAACAAGCAAAAAGGAGTAATTTGTTTCTCTCTGATTAAAGAGATGTAGGGTGTAAAATCTAGCTGCAACAATGGAATTCCAGCTTTGGAGATGGAGGATCCCTTCATACTGCCAAAGGCACTCATTTACAGGATACATAAGACATATTAGTGACAACAAAAACTCACTAGCTACAAAAATGGGTGTAACATTCAGAAAATCTGAACAAGTAGAATCTGTATGACCCATGGAGCCACTGTACCAAAGAGATACTGGTAGTTTCATACCAGGCTGCAACGGGCAGAAACATTAAAATTTTGAGTTTAAAAGTTTACCCTACATCAACTACTTCCCTTGTTCATTTTTAACCATTTAGGTTAAAAGGGTTTATTTTACTTCAGGTTTGAGTCCCTAATTCAGCAAGTTATTTAGCTTAATACAATGCCTTCACCAACCTATGCTCTTCCTAAACTGAACTTTATGGATTAATATTACACAAATTCTCTCAGATTTTTATTGTGGATAGAGCATGCAGAGCAGTAGCTTTAAGATTGTCTAAAATGCCAGCATTTCTATTTAACACTATTTCAATTTCAATACAGTCTCAAATTTCCATCTCTCAGGCTATGTCCTAAGCTAAATTTTTCTAGGTACTTTGAAGAAATTGATTCAACCACCGTTGCACGAACTGTCAAAACATACTTTTCCTGAAAAAATATAATTAAAAAATCTTTATGTTCAACTTCTTCAGTACTGAAACAGCTGGGAGTTGAAAAATGACATTTTTCTGCAAAGTACCCATCAGTGATAAGCAATTAAGTTTTCCTGTGAACTGTATTTTGATTCAGTAAGCTTTCTGAAACTATTCACCAAAGATGTAGAAAAATCTTAAGAATAAAAGCGACAAATTAAATCAAGGGATTTTTCTCAGGGAAACAATGGCATACTGCACAGGCAGGTATGATATGATAACCTAAGTTAGCTAACGCTACCTTGTACCTCCAAGCCTCATTTTCTTACTCCTTATATGCAGGGAAGAAGTCATTGACTGGAAATCATGCAGTGCCGGACTTAAGACTGGAAAAAAATGTCACCAGGAACACAGAGGAAAAAAAAATTAAAATCAGCATTTTGCCTTGATCCCACCCATGTGTTTTGATAGTTTCACATTCCATTCAGAAATCTAGTTGTGAGGTAGGTTTCTTGTTGTTTGTCTGTTTGTTTGGAGCTCCTTCTGGAAGGATATTTATTATTTTTAACCCTTAGAGAGAAGGAACATCCACAGTGCAGACATTCATGTTTTCTAGATTAGTTGTGAGTAATATTTAATTTTATGCCACTAATCACTTTATTTTGCTTACTATGTTTGTATTTATATGCATCAGATAGGAAGATGCTGCCTCTCTTCCTCTCCCTTCCCTCCATCCAAAAGCCAGAGGAGAAAAGAACGTGTCTGCCCACTAAGAACTTATCCACAGCATGCCCAGATGCATTGAATGTGCTAGAAAGCAGACACACAACCATGACATGGCTTTGTTCATGTCCAGACATGTCACTGTGGAACAGCTACCAGTTAAACCTACGGCAAACCACTACGAATCTAAGCTCCTATTTATGAATTAATGGATATAAAATGTTTAAGGGAATTCCCCAAGAGTCTAAGTAATTCCTCACTTCCCTAAAGTACTGCAAACTTTCAGGCACTTAATTTGGTTCAAGCAAGACTTTGAGCAAAGGTTTGGGGCACAAGAGACATACAAGTACCTCACCCTCAGGTTCCTGATATTCTTGCCCCATTTATGTCTGACACCAGAGCAGAAGACATGACCTAGATCATGGAGTATCTATAAAGAAGGTTTTTCTCAGATCTCATTGTTTTTCTCCTGCAGATTACCTAGGATATTTGCCACTGTGGAAATCTGAAATAGAACAGGGAGATAAGAAACGTTTTTCTCCTGGCTTACAGCTTCAGGATCACTAACCTCCATGGTCATGTTAACAGGAATCAGCTGTTCAGAGGAGAGAGGAGAAAATGAAATAGGCTTAAAAAATGGTTGGAGAAAGAAAGGAGAAAAGATGTAACATGTATGGAAACTTTGGTGGTTTGACCCACTCCCAGGCAGCCTCTCTGCAATTCCTCTGAATTGCCTCAGCTTTCGCAGAAGTCTTCCTGTGTCACAGCAACCAGTTATTCTGTCCTTCTCTGTCACCTCAGCTGTGCAGTGCTGGTGTAACTAATGGAGCAAATGACCTATCCCTTCTAACGTGTACCATCAATAACATCATGCCAATGCAACTCCTGTGTTTATCATATTGTTAAGTGGCCATAAATTACCATTAGAAGGGTAATTCTTCCAAACTATCTATTTGTACTGAACACTTCACAACTTCAAAGAAACAATCCTTCAAACCTATGTATTGACATTTTACACTGTTTTACATTTTTAATGGTTCTGAATAGAAAAATCCATAAAATATGTTTGTTTGTGGAATATGCCTTGCAGCATTTTAAATTAACCTCATTTGCCTCACTTGCAAAGTATTTAGAAGACTGAAACAACTCTGATACAAATATTCTTCATGTTGCCATAAAAAAGGCTGTCTGATAATTTAACTGTAGTCTCATAACTCTAAAACAACGTGATATTTTCTGAGTAACAGCCAACATATTGTAATGCCTATGTGCAAAAGATGCAAATATATGAAACATCTACTTGGTTACTCTTGCTTTATCTTTTCCTGAGTCCCAAAACATGACCATTACATTTTAAGTACATTTAAATGTAGAACTAAAGAGAAAATTAATGTGTGCTATGATTTTTAAAGGACAAGTGAGCTCAACAACATATGCAACCACTGTAAAAACCAAGTGGGATGGTATTTTTGAAAGAGTTTTGCTCTGGCAGTTCTGTGCTCACTTATATCATAGTTTTGCCTCTTCTTCATTGGGAAGCTTTCATTCTAGAAATACAACAAACTGTGACAAAGGCTTCCTCTGTATTTCAAATTTCTCTAAATCTTACAAAAAACCTCATTTGAAAAAAAATCTTTTCTGTGTTTCCAGTACTCCCTTGCAGATTTTTGTGAGTGCACACTGACCTCACGACAGAGGAGAGTATTAGCTTTTTAAAACAATTCTTTGGACACAGCAGAATAGGAAAGCAAAAGCATTTAGCCTTAAGGAAGGGGGAGAAAGTAGAGGAACAATCCATCTAAGAATGTTAGACCACATTAAGGATTCCATTAAAGTTTATGGACTGACATTAGTAAAATCAACCCAGAGTTAAAGATAACAAATATTTCATAATAATTACTACGTATTGTGATATTGCAGAACTGTTAAGTAGAATCCCTGCCACCAGGAAAGCTCTGGAAACAGTGGGGCATGCAGTAGACAGGTGTCAGCATGGATGATTTGAGAGGTTATGAGCACACCAAGTACCACCAAAAGTATTTTTTAGAATTAGAGAGGGTTCAAAGACTCCTGAACTGCCCAGAAAACCCCTTATGAAAAGAGACTGAAAACACTGGGATCATTTACCTTGGGCTGCATCTACATCACCCAGGGTTATGTGCAATGAGGCAGAGCAAATCCAGCTGTGCTGATGCTCGTACGGTACTGCTGCTCTGCTTTTGGTGTCCCAGCTGGCTCATTTTACACTGATTTAAACCATTGGTGCACTCATATGTTGGAAAGGAAGATGCATAACAGGGAAGAAGATTGAAGTACAGAGAGGGTGATTAATATAGAGAAAACCAAATCGTGACTTTATTTTCCGTCTTTTCATATTGCCACCAACACTCTTACCAATAATATAAGATTGAACTGTGGAACTCCCCACCACAGGACAGTTCAAAAATATATTTACATGACTTAGCCTTCTTGCCAAAGGTTTCAGTAAAACTTGATTTTTTAAAATATTGAATGAGACAATATTTACATCAATTCATAGTTTAGATGGGAGTTCTGAGAATGAACCAGGAGTAGGGAAGGGTCTTTTGTGGAGGCTAAAGAACTGAAAATCTTCAATGATGCCATTGCAATGTTTGCTTGCATACAGCAAGGAATAATAAACCTGATGACATTTCTGAACAGAAATGGGACAGAGTGCTGACTGTTTCTCTTTCACATCTGAACAAGACAAGCACATCCATATGGGCTTTCTGATTATTAGTAAAGATTGTTTTTTCTGTGATATTTATTCATGAAATTGTACCCTGTGGCATTTTTCTTATGTCTTTCTTACTCTGCTTGACAATCACTTTCATTCTCTATATTTTTTCACTAAGACACCTCAATAAACTTGTGTGACATTTTCAATCATCTTTTTTTTTTCCTTCCACAAACTGAATTAGAACTCAAAATAGTCAATTTAAAAAAAAAATAATGAGGTTTGCATAAACCTATCCCCTCCCAAATCTTTCAAAACAGAATTGCAAATCTATCCATCACTGCAGTCACCATGCAGTTAAAACTCCCAAAGCTTTCAGCTGGATCAAAATATTAGCTGTTAACACCCATCTCCAGTGAAAAGGGAGCCTGTGATGCCAAAACAGCAAGAAACTTCTGGCTACTCTACTTCCAGTGGGTAAAGCAGCAGTAAAGTGTGATTAATAAGGCAGTTAAACTGCTGCATCTTTCTGTGGTCCTTCAAAAATAATTCAGAAATAAAGAAAAGCTTTTCCCTGCCTGTGAGATCAGATTTTGAGATTTTAATGCATCTTCAGAAATCCCATATTCCTGCCAGCTGCTTTGTCACAACCTGTTTCTGCTCCAAAACCTTCTGTCTCTCACTTTCTGACAGTAAGCATGGATTTATATGCATTTTAAAAAGCTGCCCAAACAATGGTTTTGCAAGATGTCTAAGATTCAGATTTAAAACAGTGCGTCCTCAACTATGAGCATTACACCAACCTCCCAATTGTCTTGCATCATTCGTGGACAAATTAAAAGCGGTGAGATTACGAAACTTGCATTTAATTATCAAGAAATGGAACAGCTACTGATTAAAAAACTCTTTATTAAAAGTTCCCAGTAACATGAATAAAACCAGAGAAATTATTAGAACTATTATTTAAAAGCTGACATTTTAATTGTGTTCTGTGGCAAAAGATGAATCATCAAAAAATATTAAGTGTAATAATTATTGAGCAAATAAGCTGTCCCATGGCAGTCTCTTAATGACTAAAGCATTCATTAAGTTCTTTTCTTTCAAATATATCCCCTGCTAATCCTTTCTTTGTATTTCTTTATCAACTTATGAACATATAAAATCTCACATAACACCTTGACAGTGTTTTGAAGCATCACTAAGCCAGAGAAGAATGCGGACAGGGCTTTGTTTTTTATTTGAAGTAGTTGTTTAAGAGCAAGACATCATCACTTACACACACTCCCATGACTCAGTCACATCCTTTCTTACTGGTTTGTATTTTATGTCCTGTCACCATTAATGAGTTTTTCTAACTGCCCCTGTACAATACTCCTTTAGGAGAAAGTTTATTTGGAAGGCACATAATAAAGTAATTAAAACCAGAAACACACCTCACAGTCCTCATCACACTAACAGAATTTTCTCTAAGGAGGTAGAAAAGTGCTGCTTCTTCCCAGGCACACATTGATCAAAAAGAGAGACATATCTGGGCAGAAGATTTACACATCTATATCACCTAATGGGACATATTTAAAATTAATTAAAAAACCAAAACCAACCAACCATAAAACCACAACAATAAGCAGCCCAAACCCAACTCTTCTCCCACAAAATGCACCCAATCCAATTTAATGAGGCTGCCTAAGATGGGTAGTTCTGGTTTTTTCCCCAAGGATACACCACCACAAATATGTGGCATTTCTTCTGAGGAGACAAATAACCTTTTGACAGTAATGTTCTTAAGACACAAAGGAAAGACAAAGAAGCAAATGTTAAGCCAAACTCCCTAATTATTTCACACTAGCACTCATTTGTTGACTCGCACTCCTCACTGGGAGCCAAACATGCCAGTGTCTCTCATCAGTATCTATCGAAAAAAGCTGGCAGCAGTTTAGTTCAGTTTCCTACTTCTGAACTGAAAATTTGCAGTCTGGTTGATACAAGCAGATCACCAGAGATGCCTTAGCCAGTGCCATGGAAAAAGAATGTGCTGAGGAACTTCTTTGGCCATTCAATGAGAAAGGAGCAATTATGAAAAAAGCATGGACAACAATAAGAGCACAAGCAGTGATGTGGGCAGAAAAGGCAATCTGGTCATTCAGAGCCAGTAGCACTACGACTGGGAGCATGATTTTTGGCAGAAGTGGTAAATTATAAAATCTGTCAGTTTTGGACTATCACCTAGCAAAAGGGGTGTCTTGTGTCAGAAGCCTTACCCATACCAAAACACCCCAAAACATCTTGCAGGCGTATTTTTTCTGATCATAGACGTATTTGCTATAAAAGTGAAATGATACTAAGCCAGGTGCCAATTCAGATGGGCATGTCAAATGACAAGGACTTTGAAGAGCCAGTAAGCCACTTCCAATACCACAAGAAAGCTTCGATGATCTTTGTCAAAAACTTAAGCCAAGAAATGAAGGCAAAGGAAAGGAAGCTTGCCAAAAGCTGAAAAGCATTTCTAATAGTGACACATGCAGTTCAGCCCTTACAGAAATATTCTGAAGAGCTACAAGCCTTAAAATTAATGTTTTGGGACAGTCACAGCACTGTCACCTTGCCCCTAAGGCTCCACGCGGACTGCCATGGAGAGAGAGCATCCATACACCCACCACCAACCCTGCCCTGTGGTAGGGACCTGCGCCTGGGAGAAGCTATTTGAGACAGCTCACAAACAAACTCCACTGCAAACAGCTGTGGAAAGATGCCACAATAATTGACTGCTTAGGTGATGAAATGGCAGATGAAACAATCTGTTGACAAATGCGAATTAACGTGCATTGAAAAATCATTCCTGACTTTACTTACACAATGATAAGCTATAATTTAGCTATTAGAACTCAGAAACAAGAGCTTGGAGTCATGTGTAATTGTGAAAAAAACACCAGCTCAGTGCTTAGTGGAGATTAAGAAAAGCAAATGAAGAGAGAAAAAATAATATTACTGCATGCTTCTCCTTTGCTCATTCTTTTCTCTGAGTATTTGTTCTTTGCCACTCTTTGAGGGCAGACACGGGAGTTAGTGAGATCTGTGGTCTGACTCAGTGACACCTTTCTAGTTCTCCTGCTACGAGAACAGCATGATTTGATAAAGGGACTGTGAATTCAAACATTATTAAGTTTACAAGAATTTCAAATTAATAGCAACAGTACTAGATAAGGTATAAAAGCTTTTCTGATTGTTACATATTTTATTTACAGAATGAGCCAGATGGCTCAACAAAAACAGATACAAATTTGGAAAGGTTTATTATTGTATATTGCCAGTGTAGGCCTAAAGGAAGCAAATTAAGTTTCAAGGTGCCTCAACACCATCTCTAACACTGTGCTTATTAACGGTGACCAAAATAAGGAATATATAATGAGGACAGTTACAGAGCTCTGTAGAACTTTTAGTTCAATATGGACTGAAATCAAATCCCACTGACATCAATGGGGTGGGGAAACTCTTTTGCCTGTATAAAAAACCTCAAAACATCCAAAATTGTTATAGAGAACAAGCAACTAAAACTGCAGTAAGATGTGTAGCAAAAGATGCACCAGTTGTGGACAAGGTTCAGTGGTGGACTTGGCAGCGCTGGGTTAATGGCTGGACTCAACAATCTTAAAGGGCTTTTCTAATCTAAATGATTCTATGATTCTAAAACGACCCACTCCTAAGTGTGCAAGTGAAAATGGTTTGCACCACCAGCTTAATGGCTTCAATCCTGACATGAGCTATTCAAGACAACTGCAAGGGAACATGCACGCTTCTGCATAACTGCTCCCGCTACCAACCCACAATAGGACACAGTTCCACATCGAATATGCTGTAAAACTAAAATTTTTCCTACTGAAGCCACTCTACTGTAAAACCTTTGAGTCATTTCTGTGAATTCTAGACCTCAAATACACTAAGAGGCAAAAAGAGAAATAATGTAAAATAAAACCAATATATGCGAGACATTAAATAAAAGACCTCCAAGAAAAGTGCATATAAAAAATGGAGAACTCCATTTAAATTCCTTAGTGTTCAAGAAAAGAGCATGAAGTTCAAGTCTTCTGAAAATGTTTTTGATTGTCATCTTTTACTAGAAATAATGCTGCAAGTGAATCCTAAAAAGGAGCATTATCTTCACAAGAAAATTTGATCAAAGCTTTCTTTTCAGAAAATATCTACTCTGAATATGTAATATTATTGTGACTTTGAAAAAAATACTAGAACAATTGTTTAACTTAATTGTAGTATTAAATGAATTTTACTTACATTTACCAGTCCCCCAAATATTTTACATCAGATTATACAAGAAAATGTACATGAATCAAAGAAGTCCTCTTAGAAACCTTCCCAACTGACCTGATAAAAATAATCTCTTAGGATCTGAGGTTTTGATGAATCTCTAAAAAAATCAGCATTTAAAATATAACATGGGAAACAGATTGCAGTCATGTTGCTACAGGTGCTATATTATTTGTTTGCTCAAGAAATTATTTTCTGGCTTCCAATTTTATGGCACACAAATTTCAAATTACAAATCTGAGATTCACATTTCTAATGTAACATGAACAAAGACTCTGCAGCTTCCCATGAATGTTTTAACTGGCTGTAATTATTTTCCTTCACCACATCCAAACTGTTGTAGAGAATTATAATTAAGTAATATTAGGAGCTACAAGTATCAAGACTGAATGCAATAATGAAAGACAAGTTTAGTCCTGCAATATTGTCCAGGAGAAAAACAAGTGGAAAAAAAAAAAATCAAGGAAATCCTCTCACATTCTTTAACAGCAGAGTTGTTCTGAAAAGCTATTCGTTTAGATAATCTTCCATGAAACCATAAAACTGCAATTTTTGTAGCATATGTAAAATCAAGCAAACTCGCTAGGCAGAAGTTAGTCATTCAGAGAGTGTGACTAAGCTTGATTAGCTTTTTGCTTAAGTCATTTCAAAACGCACACATTTTTTTTGTAAGCATTGCTGCCAATGGATTACTAAAACTGATCGCTAGCTTTGTTGCTATTTATAAGCTTAGGAATGCCATTACAGCCTCTGCTAAACATGGAGCTGGTCTAACACTCAAGTTCATTTTCAACAAAAATTATACAAATCTATGGGTTAGAACAATTTTTATAACTTAAAACTTTTTGACTTAAAAAAATCCAAATTCTTCTTTTAAAAAAATGCATAATAGTTGCCCAGTGATAGGTAGATTTTGATATTTTGATATTGAGGCAGTCTCTATTCAAATTTCACACACCACAAAACAGGAAGGAGCCCAGATGGTTCCCTAGTCAGTCTCGCAAGAACAAAACGTGAATTTGCAGATATGGCACTTGGTGACTAGGAGGTTTTAGGTTAACGGTTGGACTCAATAATCTTAGAGGTCTTTTCCAATCTAAATGACTCTATGATTCGGTGATGCCAGAATTTCCTTGCATGGGCACTGATGCTCCGATATCCTTCTGGGGTGGTCCATTTTGTATTGGAAGGGCCTCTCTTTGCAGCCTTCCTCAGTTTCATTGCCTTGCCCAGAGACATCTGCAAAGCTAATTGTCCTTCCACGATGCAGGACTAAGTCAGCCAGCCAAGGCTGCAGTCATCAAAGAGGGAATTTTGTAGCAGGGTTTTCAGTTTTGCTCTAGACAAAAGAATCAGAGCTGGGGTAACATAATATGCTGGCAGCCCAAACAGACACCCTGTCTCCCAGATTCAGATTTACAACTAGGCTTGACTGGAACCATCCCTTGCCGAGTGAAGAAAACAGAGTTCCTGAAATAGCTGATCTGGCAAGCACTTCTCATTCAAGCTCATCTGGCAGAAATAGCATCTGCAAAATCACTGGGAGTTAATAACGCATTCATCGACACTGAAAATGACTGAAAATTCCCTTTTCACTTATTATCCTACCTCTGTAACACATTTTAAAAGGAACTGTAATTACCATTGTGCACTGTTGTTAGGAAAGAGAAGATCAGAGCTGCTCTAAAGCAGCCACCATGTCCTATCTCCCTTTTTCTCTTTGCTGAATAACAAACGTGTGCCTTGAAGTGATTGCTCCAGAGCGAGAAGCAACTCCCGGGAATGAATTGCAATGACCTTGCGATGTTTACTGGGGAACTTATCAGAGCTACCACTTAGGTGAGTGCAAGAGAAACCTGATGTAAGCAAACTCACAGAGTTATATCTAGAATAAATAACACTGCACCTTCTAAAATGCCTACGGCAGCCTGGCAAATGCAATCCCTGCTTCCAAATTTTATTATGTTTAGAGTGATGCTTGTTTGATAGGGTTCACATCTGACCAGAGAGCAGGCAAAATCTTTCCTAAGAGAAATGTTAATGTTAAGCCTACTTCAAATTTTCAAATAAAATATAATATATATAATAAAAATACCCAAATCATCCCCCTCCAGGTTTTTGCCACCAAGACTTCAGATAAACATTAACCAAAGTGGGTAAAACATGAAAATGAAAACATAGCAACAAAAGATTCTGCCACTGGAAGGGTTTAAGAAACGCTGAGTGCGTCACCTATTTGTAAAAAATTTAACAAAGCTGTTGTGGGTAAATGGCTATAAATATAAAAAAGTAATGGGAGATGAAGAGCTCTAAAGAAAACCAGAAACATTGCCTGGCTGCATTAGTAACTACAGCTAAATGTGGTTTTGATTCACTGGTAATTTATGGGTCTTTTATCTTTATGAATATAATAACTAAAAGGAGCCAGAAAAAAAAAAGATGACAAATGCTAAATATATACTACTATATAATAATGGTAAATTTTCAGTATGCCAAAAACACTTAAAAAGTCTTAAGAGTATTTAAAAATAACACCACCACCAATTTCTCCTTTTGTTGAAATGACATTTAACCTTCAGAGTGAATTAGGGCAAGACTAAATCACAGTTTTCTTGCTGAGAAAAGATAGGAAAAATAAACTTCTGATGAATTAATGCTCTTTGTAATTTAGGTATTAAAAATTGAATATGGTATTATTATAAAGTTAATAGCAGGGAAAGTGTCAATAAGGAAATTACATATGCAGCAATTTTTTAATTACTTCTCACGCCAGAGGGTAAAGGGGCAAAATGAATCCCACTTTCACTAATAGTAAACTAGCAGAGCACAGATCAAACAAGCTTCACAAAGGTGAGAAACTTACATGCTGTCTTTTATCCTTTAGTAGCCTGTTTGGTCTGTTGCTTAAATCAAATTACCTGACATGTGAAACACAGATTACTGTTCCACATGATTATATCAAGGTTGCTCCCACTATGGACAATCAGAGCAGTAACTCACAGGCCAGAAGTGAAAGGATGGTGATTTGGGAGTTAGTTAGTAATTAATGGCTTCTAATCAGCCAGCTGGATCTCTTATTTGATGATCCCTAACTAGCCTTTTCCCAAAGATGAAATATACTATATACATTTCCTATACAACATCACTGCATAACAACCCAATTGATTGCCTACGAGACAGAGCGTTAGTCCCTTAACCTCAATTCTGTTCACCTAGGAAACATTCAGATGGATGGTTTCACCAAAATGCACACGGCTTAGAAGCTGTGTTTTCCTGGAGGAATAAATCGGTACCAGCATCTCCACATCTGATTCATAACTCTCCTCTATCGAGTTCTGGCTGGCTTACTCAGAATTACAAACAAATGAGACTCAGTGTGCTACCTTCCCTGCAGTATTCAGCTGTCAAATATACTGATCTAACCTTTTAAAACTTTCTACAGTTGTCCTTCCCCCTGAAAACAAAGCTTTCTTTTTCAATATGAGCTTTCCAACACCATGTAACCAGGCTTTCTCTTTTGAGTGGCAGGTGCTCTGGAGTGGCATGGGGACGGGAGGCACCCTGAACCCACTGCAGAAGGAAAAACCCACCCTGCAGTGAGGGAAGCAGCTTCCATCCACAGAGGAACCCAAATGTCCATCCTGATGGATGAGCAGGACCCCCAAGAGATGCTTCCCACACAGCATAAGCCATTTCCCCAGCTTTCCCCCACATTGTACTGTCAAAGCTGGGGTTATCCAATAGCACCTCATAACTAATATTCTGTAAATGCTTCTGGTCTGCCATCTCTGTTGAAAACACAGCCTCTAGTATTTAAATATAGATGGACTAAACCCGCATTTCATACCTAAATGGTCAGCAGTTAGAAAGCATTGTATCATCATTCAATACAGTAAAGCTTTTTGCATCCTAAGAAACCTGAGAAATGCTAAAAAATCCCATGGGTGGGTTCATTTTAGCCTCACCTGTGAGAGCATAAGAAATTTCACAATTTGCTCTCTATGAAACGACAATTTAAAAAAATAAAATATTAAGACTGTATTACATTTTTTATATCTATATCTGTATTTGTATCTATATCTATCTATCTATCCCCAATATCTATCTTCTATTCTAATTGCTTAAAGGCTTGTGGAAGAGAGAAGTGCTTCACAAAGAGTTAGTCCAAAAATAGAAAACTTTCAACATGTGTGTATTCAAAAGTACTAACGTCAAGTGACATTTTCTAAATTTCCTCCCCTTCCTGCTATATAGATGTTCTGTGGAAACTTTTTACTTCTGTAACACAAAAACTGCTTTTAAAAAACAAAAAAAAACATTAAAGAGCAGTAACAGAGAGCCCTAATGTTTAGTGCTTCCCTTAAGAAAGAAATAAAAACCATTTCAGGGGCTAGGCATTATAAGCTTTTTTCTCCTTCCCTTATATCTCTTTTGTTATCCTCTATTAAAATCAGAACATGAAAGGAAATATCCAACACCATCACATATGAGAAAACCTCAGCTAGTTTCTGAGGAAGCTCATCAGTCAATAGTTATTGTAAGCTTTAATATTCAGATGTCAAGCAACAAAAATCTGTGTTGCAACTGTGCAATTACTCTTAGAACGACTCGGTTTTCAAAAAAATATTGGCAATATAAGCCTTAAAGGAAATTGTCTCATATATTCTCAAACCATCCTGCAGAAAATAGCAGCTATACAAATTTGTAAGGATTTCAGTCGTTGCAGTGACTGGAACCAATGAAATGTATGGCATACAAAATGAAATGGCTTTGCTTGATGAAGGCTGCACATTCTTTGAACAGTGAACAAACTGGGATTAAATATTGTAATTCTCAATCATATAAAACACTATGATGGACAGCTCTGTCAAGCTCATTAATACTAAAGCAACCGCTGATAGTTGCTCCAGGTTTCAACCTCTAATTAAAGCTAAGTGGCTCAATTTGCATATAGTAAACAATAGAAGTTTCTTGCAATCACACTCCCAGAGGCCTTATCAGCTTCACAAATACAATATCATTAAAACTTGAATGCTAATTACAGTTAATTTCTCAATGCAAATAGGAGGATATTTAGGTCTTTCTTGCTTAGACTAAGCACTGTAATTTATCTAAATGCACCCCAGACACTTACCAAAAATAACACACCAGGAAGAACAAAACATTTCACAACTCTTTCTTCTCTAGCACGTTTAATAAAATGATGCCAAATGTTATCAAAAGCATTACCATAAATGGAGCAAGGTAAATCAATTAGCCTTTCTCTATTTCTTCTGTTTATCTGGGTAACAATGTAGAAAAAACGAAGCACTCCTAATTAAAAATAGTTCAGGCTAAGCTATGGTGCTCATGTTACAGACTTTAGTAGGACTTTAGTAGTATTATAAAAAGACTTTCCAAAACTATCCTTATTTTAAACACTGTCTATATAATGAAAAAATAACAGTGTAGAAATCTGCATCTGTTGGGAAGACATGTAAGATGCAGTAAAGTCTCTAACAATGACATATTTCTAAGGTATTTGTAATTTCTCCTTTAGTCTCCTGTGCCAACTAAAAGTAAAGAGGGAGCAGGGGAATTAGAAACTATTTTCCCCACGTGAAATAGCAGCCAGCACTCTGGCAGCCTCAAGCCTAGGCTAAGGAAGGAGATTGGTGTGCCAGGCTGCAATCCCTGCCACCGCAGAGGATGGGGATGCGCACACAGCACCACAAGCAGCTCCAAGAGCTGAGGCGAATCACTCTCACTCAAAGAGGCAGCCCCTCTGCTCAGCAGCACACCAGTACCTGGTGTTTGGGATGTGCCAGCCCTTTACCTCAGGTTTTTCCTGTTAATCTGCTTCAGAAAAGTCTCGAACCCTCTCCCTTCTGCTGTATTTCAAAACTCTGTGTGGACTAAAACACAAGTTTCTACAATGGAGTGACAAGTCTCCTAAGAACAGCTCATCCAAAGGTACTATAAAAATACTAGTGCAGTGCTGACAATTTCACTGGCTAATTACTGACTCCAAATGTACCAGGGAAAAGTTATAGTGTTCTTCCCACTGCTATGAAGGCTGCATTAATGAGTCAGGTTATGATTTCCATTGACAGTCCCTAGTGTTTTTACATACTTCCACACTCCTTCAGCTCACATCAGTTAAGTAATGCGTGGAAAGTGAGTCATTAGGATTCAGAGATACCTCTTTCACAACAGCTGCACCATGCAGAGAGGAGCAAACTTCACTTCCCATGTAAATATTTACGTATGTATAAGACCTCCATGGGGTGAGCAAAGCACTCCTGCATTGCTTTCAATGGAACCGTCTTCTGCTCGAGCTTGCCCCGTCCATACCTGCCTATATGCTTTTCCAAGGAAAAAACCCAAACTGCCAAGTTGTACCCTGAAAATATTTACTTGGTAAAAACCACACTATCTTTTCCTCCTTTCCTTTAATTCTTTCTTCACTAGCCTCTCATCCTGCCCTTTTTCATAGAGGATGCAACCTCCAAGTCACCTCCCAAAACATTCAAGATTTTGTTTTACCTTGATCCAGAATTCATTTAAAAAATAAAAATAATAAAAATCCAACACTTGCTATCTATTCTGCCTCCTTTCAGTTCCAAGGTACTGTACCTTAAACTATGTTCTGCAACCAGGTAATTTTTAAAATTGTATTATTCTTCACTCTTTCTGTCAGTGATTCTATAATCAGTCCCCCTCTAGATTTAATTTTCTAATCACTTAAGCATGTCTTTTTCCATGCTGGACATTACTACAAGAACCTCTCCAAGTTCAAAGTGTACGAAGGTTTTTAGCTCCCTCTCAGTCAATCCAAACAGACCACAGTCCTTCCTTCCCCCATGAAGTTCTCACACTCAAGCCTGTAACTCAAACACAAGCTTTCACCTTACCTTGCTAGGAAAAAAGGTTAAAACCAAGGCACAGAAAACAAATCAAACATAAGATCAGCCTTGGTTCTCCATGCACAGTTTGGATTCATACACTAGTTATAGTTTATGAATCCAAAATCTACCCATATGAATCATCTCCCTGCAGCCAGGGTGTGTCCTGGCTTACTCCTGCACTTCGCTCCCAGTAGATGTCCAACTATTTGCAACTACTCCACTGCTGGGGCTTTGCCCATCACTACTCCTTATGGCAAATGTCACCTATTAGTTTTCAAATGATACCAGCATTTTGGTCTTTTAAATCATGACTTTCCATAAGCCTTTAATAATTTTTGTTCCATTGAAGTGGTTGGAAAGCAGGGACCATAATCTGTGATAAGCACATTTAAATGGCTTGCAAAAGCTGCAAAAGCAAAAGCTGAGGCACTTCTGAAGTGAAACTCCAAGTATACAATGATTAAGGTCATAATAAAAATGAAAATTTATAGGAAATTGTGTGAGTCTTTCTGCAAAAACTTGAATTTATGACACTGTTTGCTGTAGAATATTACCCCACTTTAATCATTTCCATTGGTGCTGTTTTCAGACATCAACATGGTAACAAGTGATTTACCAGAATATTTACAGTGCCTTCACTTTGCCAGTCTGAGATTTGATTATTACTTCTTGATGGCAGTTGTTAACACCAGCTGAAGTCATTTTGAGTGCTGAGAATTTATGAGATTTGCTTCAGATACACAACATGAGAGTTTGACACCAGTAGCTTCAGCTGAGTCCAAACTTTTCATCCTCAGTGGCCGGGAGAAAGCACTTATGACCATTCAATTTAAAGTCAAATGTTTTCATTTCCTTTGGAGGTGGGGAGGGGGTGTTGGTTTGGTTTTGGTGGGTTGGTTGGGTTTTTTCTTAAAACCAAGCATTTCCCAATGTGTACACACAATTAATGCCATTGTGTTCAAGAGCCCTTGAAAGGTTTTATTTCTCCTGATAACAACTCAGATGAGGACAGTGGTGTAGCTGCAAGATTACTCTTCACCATGAAGAGAGTCTAGTGTATTAATGGTTTTGATTTATTTATTCTTCAGACTAAAACATCACAATGTGTTCTGGAGGAGCTTAATAAATATACTAAAAATGCCTTGGGGAAAATAGGAATGTGATCTACTGTACACATAGCCTTTATTTACAGATTTCATGTCTCCCAAAATTTTACATAAAACACCATTTTTATTCTAAGTGAGCCATCAGTTGACGTGAACTTAGCTCACTGACTCTACATCTTGCAGGATGGTACTTCCCTTGATGTCCACAGAACCCACAGGATTTACAAAAAAAAAAAAGGATCTCCTGAGCCATATTCAAAGAAAGGAAAAAACAAAAACAAACTTATATAGGCACAGAAGGTTTCCTGTGACCTTTATAAGGCAAAAGCCTTCACATGTGCTCATAACAGTTAAACATTTTATTCATATAAACCATTTCTTCCTACTGAATGAGAAATTTTCGGACTATTACCAGTGCCACTGTTGCTTACCAATTTTTAGAGGAGCACTTAACTTTGATCAGCTGCCATTTCTCTAATGAAATCCAGCTCTTTTGCATACCAGAAGACACACAGATGAGACATGCAAACATCTCAATAAAAACTTTCCTGCTGATGCTGGTGCTGTCACATTCTCAGCACACACCAAGGTGAAAAATGGGTGCACAACCAGGAAAGCACCAAAGACTTTCTAGGAATAGTTTAATTAAACAACATCACTGGTACATTTATAACTTCACAAGAACTGGTGGAAAGGTTGTATGTCTGAGATATAGATAGATAATGGATATAGATATATATGCATTTAGGAAGACTTTGACTTCAAACACCTGACCTTCTTAACACCTGCCCCCAGTCCTGCTGGAACTCCAAAGGACTCAGCATCTGCTTCTCATTAGCCTCTCCACAAGTGTTCATCCAATTTGCAAGTTTGCCTTGGGTAGGATTTTTCAAGCGGTTCCTGACCTATAGTTGCACTGCATTCACGCCTGAGTATTCCTGCCTATTTGCTATTCCCCCTTTTAGATTTAACTGCTGAAATAGGTAGTGCTCAGAAGCCAGAATTACGAGGGAATTGTGATCTTTAACTAACAAAACCTTTCACAATTCAGTCCAAACTACATAACATTTTATTTAGCTGAAAATGCTTTTATTAAGTCCAGACTGTAATTTAGGTACTAGTGAGAATTTAACTTTGCATTTTCTACTCCAAGGCCTTTTCTGGAGCCTGTCATTTAACCTGAATCTCCCTGGCTCTTTTGTAGCATACAATTTTTTTTCCCAAACTACCTCATAAAGACTTCCAAGGTGCACGCAATTGTTTTATAAACCATCTCACTTCTCCCTTCTCTGCTGGGACTAAGTACAAAGGGATTTGTGAGAATGTAATTCTGTGAAATGATACTTTGCATATTTATTCAGAAAAGCCCTTCACTTGGGGAAAACGCAAGGGCTGGTTTTCTTAACAGGAAGATAGTAAAGAAAAATTATTTAATTTATTCAAAGTACATCTGCACTGCAAAAGAAAGGTATGATGATAAATTACACTAACACATCCAAGCCACCCAGTTCAGAGACTATGGATGGTGTGACTATGGTGGAGCTCTTTATGATCAAGATTCCTGAGTATTGTGTCAGAATAGAATAAGTTATTTCAATAATCTCTGGTTCCTGCAGAAACCCTTCAGATGATGTTGGTAACACAGGATTAGTCCTTGCAAAAAATAAACCCAACTAAGGCCAAATACACAACAGCAAAATATCTCCCTCCCCAACTATAAATGAGGAAACAGATGTACCACTGAAATGATGCACAATAAATGGTGATTAACAACATCAGCAGCTCTTGCTTTTAAAAACATCGATCACAAGCTATTTTAATTAAAGTGAACAGTGAAGTAGGTGATTTGGCTCAGCATCCATGAATTTATCAAGTGGGATGTTTCAAAGGCCTTATTACAAGCTGTAGTCACTGCCACCATCAGGCCTAAGCAGAATTAGCCGTCATTAACGTCATTAGCTTCTGGGGGTGAAATATGATGAATATACATCATCTAGGATGGCAGCTTTTTCAACTGAACCAGTGTCAGGCAGCATCTCAGTTTTACAGCAATGTGGTTCTTGGAGCACCAAATGGCTGGTGGTCTAATGAAACTGCATTTTTCTTTTAAGAATACCACTTTTTAGCAGAGTTTCTGTATTTTATTTTGAATATACCTGAATATGGTGCTATGGGCTTGCTTGCTTTCCTGAGAAAACAGATAACTGAACTGGTGAATTATGAGCATTCAGATATTAATGCTGCAGCAAAAATTCAGCTTATATGTCACATTCCTCTTCTCTCTGCCAGGGCAATGGAGAAGAGACATGTTAGGGAGAGATAACCAAATGACAATCTTTCTATATCTGCTGTTTTAGCTGGGCCTGGATACAATTTCGCTTCTATTTAATGCAATTCAGCAGCTTGATAGTCAAAGACCCTTAAAAATTTGACATATTATTCAAAAGGGGTGAAATAATGAAGACACATGAGAATAAAGAACAAAAGGGTGATGAGGAAAGATTAGAAAAATGGATAAATAAATATTCTGTGGAATTCACACACCATGAAGCACACTTTGAGGGATCAAATAAGAGACGTACATAAACACTTAAAAGAAACAAAGCTACAGGCAACAACATAATGATTCAAGATTGCAGTAAGTAATAATATCATGTTTGGAACAATGTGTTTCTCCGTTAAAGAAAGAAAATACGGCACCATGGTACATAAACAGGGAAATCAGAATGCAAGGGAGACATGAATTCAGCAGAAAGAAAGAAAAAGTGACAGTTTGATGACTTACATTTGTCTTGAGCTTGTCCTTTTCACCAAACTTAGTCTTGGTGTATTTGAAAATGGAAGAATAGATAAGGAATGGTCAAACAGAAATGCTGGCATGTACAAGAAGTGTGAGAAATGCTTTGTACCATTGTGTATTTTGCTTTAAAAACAAAAATCTGATCTGCAATGATCTAGCTGGAAAAAATGCTCACACAAGGACTTAAGACATAAATGAGAACCGAGTAGGAGATGGAGATTTAAGATCAGTATCAGGCACATTTTAGTGATCCAGAAACATTAATGGCAGCATTTCCTCCTTCTGCAGGAGGCAGGCAGGTAAAAAGTTTTCTGTGTTGTACCAACACTCGGATGTTGAGCTTCAGAGATGTGACAATGGTGGGGGGGGTTGGTACATTTTGATTCCAGTATGTCAAAACACAAAGCAGCACATTTACAAAGGCAGGCAGAGACAAATCCAGGCCATGCCAAGGTAATGAACACAGAGAAGCTGCACTGAAACATCATCTGCTTACAAACCAGGAGGATCAATCCCACCACTACCATGCCAGAAAAATTCCCTGCACAAAGCCTGACTCTCTTGGCTACGGGAGGGATGCATTCCACAATAAGGAATACCGAAAGGTAATGAATATAAAAATTTGTTGGGCATATGCTCTCTCGCCTTTCTTGAGGGTTCTGACGTGCTTTCAGTCTTCTTTTTTCACAAAAGCAGGGAAAAACTGCGCTCTGATTATGGAAGTGTGGACTCAGCTGATCAAGGAGGACATGGCAGCGCATAATTCTGCCCAAACACTGAGATCATCATCCAAGGTTTCTGTCCAAACTACATCAAGAAGTATGAACAAAACCCACTGCCTCATGTGAGTTCCACCTCTCTGGGAGCACATGGTTCTGTGGCTAAGATTTAATCCACAAAGGTTTAATATAGCCAGTATATGTCAAAGAAAGTTCAGAAAGGTATGGCAACTCATAAAACCCAGCAATACACTGATTTATCTCCTTAGAAAAAGATTTATAATGTGATATTTCAATGAGAATAGAATAAATAATAATTTTTAGTAAGACCACTAGTAAACCAAATGTGCTAAAGCTAATTACAGTCTGCAGAAAGGTGTGTTCTTGGCTTACAGCTTTCACTCAGGCAGTCATCTTTTAGGAAAGGCATAACAAGAGCCAATGAAAAATTCATTTACCTGTAATTGTCCCAATTTAAAATTATTCTTTCCCCTAGCAGTGATGCCCTTCCATGACAAGCCATAGGAAGTCATACTATAATAACACATCTTTTATGTCATATTTTCTGTTACCAAAAGCAACTAATTCTATTTGTTATATTTGTTTTCATCTCTGCTATGAACAAAACTCTAAATCCTGACAGGCATCGCTAGGAGTTGATATGGGAGTCAGCTTTGAAAAATCAGGCTGCTAAACTGTTTACTTGAATATGGACTGCATGTAGTTTTATATTTGGTGAGAACAGTTTTTCAGATGAAAGAAACTAATATTTCATCAGGATAAATAGTGAAGGACCAGACATATTACTTAAATTATATTACTCCAATTACAGTGGCTTTACACTTTAGAGGCCTTAAAAGATAACGTGACATCATCCCACAGGAATAATATTAAAAAAACCTCTCAGGTAAGGGTATAAATTTTGTAGCTGACTACTGAACATGGCAGTTTCTTTATATGTAACTATGATTTAATATATAATTTCTGCATAATGTAAATGGCTCCAAGCAACTACCAGCAATTCAGGAAAAACATATTTAATGAGTTGGCAAATAAGGCTCAGAAAAGCATGCCCTTTCTGATTACTCCTCAAAATTACTTTCCAATACATCTACTCTGATCCTAAATAGACATTATACTATCATGATTTATTTTCTTAACCTAGTTAAGTATTATGATACCCATCTGATATACAGAATAATTTGTTTTTAATTGCTCATTTCTTTGCTTCATATTAGCTATGTAAATATAAAAACAATGTTCAAAATGATTGATTTTTTTAATTTGCTATTTAAAAACTTGACTGATTTCAAGTAAAATAAGCAGATAGAAATTTCATGCTATTGTTTGTTCTTTGCATAGATAAGTTAATGTTTAAAAAACTGAAATGGAATATACAGAAATGTCTCAAAATTATCAGATGAAAAAAAGCCAAGTGACATAGACCTTGGGAGCACCGTGCAATGCTAAAATGCAGAATCACACGTTCTCTTCCTTAACATCAAATTGCAAGGGAAAAAAAAAAATCTGGTACAGATAAGTCACTATCTGCCAGAAAGCCCTTCATATATTTTTAGGCATCACAGAAGGTACCTCCAGGAGAAAAACCTGTGAATAAGCAATTTCTAATTTCAGCAGAACTTGATTCTACTTCTGGCGATGGAAAGAGTCACTGCAGTCAGTGCCAAAAAAAACCCCAAACAAACCAACCCTGCTGCAACTCTTATTTTGCATTACTGCTGTTGCTGAGAATCCCATGAGTCTTAACAGGGATTGCACTGAGTGCCCTTACAAAGCAAACACAAGCCCTCCTGAAGAGCCTACAAACTGCCAACAGGATGACAGGGAATAGGTCAATGTAAGGAAGCAAGATACAAGGAAAACGATGGCTTTGCACAGATCCCAATGGCCACAGCTCACCAGTTCTTGGGGATTTGATAGGAATTTGTATATGCCATCAACTTTTACTATGAATTTCCATTACAAGAACGTGCCATTCAAATCATGACAAGCTTCTTAAATGCTTGGCTCTGCACAGCTGAGATGTGCATGCAAATAAGAATTCCTCTAGTCTACTTTCATTATTTTTAAAAAATTTTTTTCAATCCAAATGAAGCACAATTTCCTCTGCACAGAAACATCAAATATTCTCTTCCACTACATTTTATGATGTAGACTTTTCAGCAATCCCTGTCCTTTACGAGCTGTCTCATATAACCAACATTGTGGTCCACTATATGACAGATCTGTACTTTGTCCTTCCCTAATGAGACAATTCCCTAATTATTGAGCCAACAGACAGTGTTTCTAGAAAGTTTCACCCTTTTAAGCACTGAATTCCCACAGGGTGATTGGCAAATTACCACACATCAAACCCATCACATACACAAACTTGTAGAATTTATTCCTGAACAAGTCACTTCCTTTTTTTTCCCACCAGTTCAGGTTTGTTTTTTTTTTCCAAAGTGTTTAGTCAGTGTTTCATTAAACCTCCCAAAAATAACTCACCTTTCTCCCTCTTCCCATCACAAAGATCACCATGTTACAGAACAGCTACAAGAGTATCATCACAGAACAATAAAATGGAGAATGGAGACCACCTAGTAATGCAGCTTATTAAAGCACCACAGTTATTTCTTTATACCATCTACATAGTTTGTGGTCGAAGATGAATCAGGTGGGTGAAAGGGCTGTAGTAGCTTTTTACCTTTGTTATTGCCCCTTGGTGCAGTATCTGAGCCCCAGCATCCCGAGATCCATCTGCAGGCACATGTTCGAGCACTTGCCCAGTTTTGGGCTGTTCCTGTCCCTGTCTGTACTCAAAACGCTTCTGAACACCTAAGTTAAGGTGTTGATCCCTAACCGGGGTTGTGGATATTCCTGTTCAGGAGGCATCACATACACACTCCACTACATACTTAAAAAACAGAAAGAATCCCATCAGGTCACATCATCGTCACTGTTACAACACATAATTTCTATGTGGTGCCTTACTATAAATATATAAATATATAAATAATATAAAACATATTCACAAGTGATCATTGCATCCCTCTGAGCTGCTTCTGCCACTCTTAGCCATAGTAACAAACAAAGCAAACATTGTAATACATTTCAAGCATCAAACCAAACAAATCCACTTCCTCCTAGGAAATATACACTGCATATATAACCATACAGGGGTAGAATAGCAATTTAAATGCTAGTGATGGCCCACCTACGCATACTGGTGGAACCACAACTTTCCTACGCAATTTTCCCAATGCTTTCCAGTCAGGAAATTACTCATAATCTCTAGCCTAAATGTCCAATCCTATAAATTCAGTCTGTTTCTTCTTGTCCTGTCCCTAGCCTAGACGACAATTTAATTTCACTCCTCAATAGCTTTTTATGTATTAGGTTTTTTTTATCTTCCTCTCCTCATCTTTAGTCTTTTTTTCTCTGGGTTTAAAATCCTTTCTCTTTTATGCTACTCTTGGCGTGTTTTTTTAACTCCATTTCTGGCTGAGACACTGAGATCCCCACACTGGACACAGTAGCACAACAGGTAACTTCACAATTGTTCCTCTTTAATTCTCATTCTGTATCTGCTCCTTTCTTGGTTTTCCCGTAACAGTGTAAGGCTGTCAACTCACCTCCAGTGCATGATCCAGTACTCAGCTTATTCTCTGAAGAATCTCTGCCCAGTGCTTCAATCATTCCTCAGCCTTTCTCAATTGAATGAGCAGCTCTGTTTAGGTGTCGCAATTTACACTCGACCTCACTGAATACATGGCATTTAATGAAACCCTTATTGAAGAAACAGGATTGCAATTCAATCTACCAAGATCGTTTTGGAAGAAATGGTTGGGAGCACATCCAACACAAAGCAGCAGGTTCAACTCTGATTAAGAAAAGTATAGCCAACTATAATAACTTCTGGAACCACAGGGAAAGATCACAACCTCCTCATTTGATGCCAACACGATGATTAAGCAAACCAAAAAACTTAAAGTAGTAGATCATTTTTTAAGGCTATTATCTGGAAAATATCTAAGAGAAGAAAAAAGCTAAAAAGGAAAAAAAAAAAGAAGA
>VYZT01054284.1:3628-40014 GCA_013400735.1 Pomatostomus ruficeps
ATAAAAGAAGCGAGTTGGCAGTCCATGATCTGGCCCTGCAAAGACACAGCTGGGAGCATGAGAGAGTGATGTTCACTGTCACCCACCCAGTGGCTCTGCCAGGGTTCCTGAGCAAGGGACAAGATGAAGCTGTGTTTTACTCAATGCAGTATATCCCCATTTCCCATTGTGGTGGAGGCAGAGTAATAAAACAGGTTTGATTCCAGCCTTCCCTTTCCATACAATATCAGATTCTTTTCATACAGTATCAGATTTTTCATACAATATCAGTTTCTCTGCCCATTTACCACACACATACCTTCCCTGCAGCTGACAGGTCATACTGAGTAGAAAGTGAAGGCAACACCTCAGCAAAGTGGATTTTCCAGATCTCCATTTCCCAGCTTGAGACACCTGTGTGAGTCTCACTGGGCTGCAGTGAGGTTGTTGAGCATCCCACTCGGCATCACACTCAGCAACACTGTTAGATCTCAGATTTGAATATGCTTTGGGGCAGAATTCAAAGTCTTTGTTAGGCTGAGTCTTTGGCATCCAGACAGGTCATATGGATGCCATTATGGAAAAACAGAAATATGCAGAACCTCTTTCAACAGAATGCAATATAAAGCAGTGCAGTAATAATGTCCTGTTTTAATGAGTTAATGGTGGAGAAAGAGCTTCCAGTCTGGTAATCTGATCAATGATAGGATCTATGTCACCTAAGATTACAATCCTCAGCATAGGCCTGAGCAGCTAAGCAAATTGTCTGAGACTCCCACCATGGCCTTTGAAGTCTCGTCAGCAGAGTTTAGGGTGCAACCCATCTAGTCAAACCTTGGCTACACTGATGAGAGTCTGTATTTGAATAGCTCTATTTCTGTTACAAAGGGATCCTAGGCTCACTTAGATTTATATCCTATAAGCACTGCAATAATTCAGATAATTCCCAACCAAGTGTTCCAAACAGCTAAAGACTGGGTTGTTACTTTTTAAAGAAAAGAATTAGACCTATCCAGCTTGAATGGCCTAGGACACTATCAAGGTGAGGAAAATGTTAAGTCCTCAATCACAGTAGACCTCAACTACATAAACACAAATGGCTTAAACCCCAGGAAAATCCACCAGCTCAGAAGCACCACCATCACCACCAGACAGCACAGCAATATATTCCCACACAAGCACTGAAAGTTGTGGGGTTGAAATGAGCCTGGAAGTATCCATTATCCCCGACTCAGACAGGAGGCTGACACACTATACCTGACCAGATGTCGTATGCAAACTCAGGAGTTTTAACTAGTGATGGTGATAAAAACTACTGATCTGCTAGTGACAACTTTATTGGTTCTTTTAATTGCATTAGCCATTACCCTACTGAAATATAAAAGCTAATAGTTACAGCTCCAACACAACACACCATTATACGGTAATTCAGAGACTGAAAGCATAACTAATTATAGACTGAATTTTGCACCAGATACATTGGCTTGAGACAATATTTCAAGGCAGGTGTGGGCAGTTACAAAATACTTCCAGAAATCTGAACAAAGACTTTTGCAGAGGATTATAGAACTAAGTCTTTGAAGAGCAGAAGTACCATGTTAGCTGTGTCCTGTCCTCAAAGCATATTACTACCTTGTCACTTACTTAGCAATGGATTAAAGTGCTTTGTCCTGGAATCCTATTAGTGGCTCACACCAACGCAACATGAATTCTGTGTCTTGGAGGTGCAGTGTTGTGGCTCTGTCCTACCTGTAGCATTGGCAGAGGTGGCAGGAAAAAATGGTTTAAAAACCACAATGAAGTTATAACAGCTCAGCACAATTTTTAAAGCACGCGACAATTGCTGCCATTTTCCTCCCACATGTTTTCTTGTTACTAATACCCTCCGTTTTCAAGGCTCATAAACACACACATGTATGAAAGTGTTTATAATGCCAGGAAAGAGGGCAGCGAGGGTCACTTGTACACATTCACCAAGGCTGGGCGGTGTCTTTGGATACAAGCTCCATCCATTCTCCCCAGAGATAGGTTAGCATTCAGCTGCCCTGCTCTAGGTGGGGACTAAGCCTTAGAAACATCACTTTATCCACTGCTTTTTCTCTTAGGTGTAAATTGCATCCTTTCCCTCCACATTCCATAAACTCTCATCCCACTCACTCCTATATATAGTAGAATGAGAAAATACAGGAAAAGCTGTCTTTATTCCCTAAATCTCACGTGTGGCAGACCCCCCTGTGCGGTGGCACAGGACCAGGATACAATCTCATCCTGAGTTATTACAAGGATTGAGAGATGTGCATCAATACTGATCTGTCAGAATGGTTCTGGCATCTTACCCTGGTCCCAAGGAGGCAGACCTAAGCCTCAGCCCAGACTGCAAGGCAAGGCTGGCAAAGAAATGCACCTACAGAACCACCAGTGCCTGGGCAAATGCAAATTAGAGCCAGCTGACCCACACCTTGTAAGATGTCCTGAAAGCCTGTGGGTTTATGGTTAAGAGCAAGTCTGAGGTTTCTCAACTTTCTTTTTACCAGACAATAACCCTTTGAACACAGCCCACGTGCTCACACACAGAACTGTAGCTCCATTTGAGCTGCCCTTTAGAACTTTACAGCTGCTTCTCCAGAGATGCAGAGGTGTCCTTCTGATCCTGGGTCACATCCACCTGACAAAAGTGTATGGATACCTTGGATATCTTAAGGCATCCCAAGTGGATCTGGATGCCTGTGACTAGGTAGCTGCCTCTCACTCACTGCACACTAATCATGCCATCAGTGGGGTTCCGTTCTGCCTACAGAAGTTGCCTCCTGCCTGGAGCATCTCTCAGCTCCCCTGTCTAAATCCCCACTGATGGTGGTAACAAAATGTGCTGCACAAGCAGCTATCCTAATGGAGTGTCTGAAGCTGTGAGCTGCCTCTTAGAAGACATGGGTCCCAGCCTCAGCGACTGAAAGGGATCTCGGACAACTGATCTTTCTGTTTTCTTTAGATTTTAGTATTTTGCAGCAGCAGATTTATTTTGAGGTTGGCATAACATGCTGTCATTTTTTTTCTCAAGTTGTTTACACTCTCTTTTAATATCATTAAATCTAATGCAAACCAGAGATGTGTCCAGGTGGTCTGAGAAGTTTTGCTTACAGAACTGTTCAAATCAATCCATACACTGCAGCTGCTGCACAGCAAGTGCATCTACAGTTGGCTGGCAGCTGACCTCACATGCACATCAAGGGCCATGGGCATGTCAACCTACAAATCCAAACCTTCTTCCAGGATGCCTCAGGAGGAACAGAAAGGTGAAGTCCTTTTCATCTCAGCATGTCAGTTCCTCCAAAATGGGGTAAACATTTTCCTCTACTAAAGAAAAGCAGCACCTTTCCTATGGCAAGATGGAGCATCTTGCTGACTGTCACTAGAATATGTATCTTACTGAGGTTGCCTATGAATCTCAACTCCTTTGAGAGTTTCTATATAAAAACCCTGCTTAAAATCACTGAAGAAATGTTATTCTGAATCCTTGTTTGCACTGCTGGTATTATTTCTCTGATTTATATTTGTCAAGATAGATTAAAAAAAAAAAAGCCCCCAAGAATCATGTCAATCCTGATGGTGTTTTCTATCTGCAGACACCCAGATTACTATTTAATTTTAGCCAGAAAATAGTTTATACAGTACCTTTTTCAATATCATTGTGTAAGAGTCAAAGCAGACAATCTTTTGTAACTTGGCTGTCTGCCATGACAACTTTCCTGATCCAGTTTCCATTTATTAATATTTATTGTTGCAGTTTTTTAGCCTTTTCACAGCAAAATATAGTGTTACAAAGAGATTGAAAGTGTCATAAGAGACAAAGGCAACATTATGAAGAGCAAAACGGCTCTAAATTTCCAAGCAAAATTCTGTATGGTACATAGCACAAAACTGATGCAGTTGCATTTCTCAACTAATAGCATCAGTACTTAAAGTCCCAAGTGTCATCATTTTATTTCAGCTGTAGAATATTGTTTGTAGAGGTTCTAAAGAAGAATATCTGGGGATAAACCTTTCCTCTGTTTGTCTGATAATATAAACTTCAAATAGGCTGGACCTAGCTGAATCATCTAGGTCTGCTGATCAGTCTTGTTAAGCTTTTTCTCTACTTTTTAAAATTCACGTTCTTTATCTCAATGAAATTTCTTTTTTCCCTAATTATTCATTGAGCCATCATCTTTGTATGCAGGTACCCACACTCCAGACTAGCCAGGTTCCCTGTAAACCAGAGACATAATGAAGCCTGAGGACACATTTTGGACAGATGACATCTTTATGACCAGTAAATACTGGAGTTACCAGTCAGACACTCGATGGCCTAAATTATTCATAAGGACAAACTGCATTGCTGCACTGATGCTGAGCCTTGTGCTCCAGGAAGAAATGTTAGAATCTAGACAGTGCTGCAAGTGCAGTTTGTGTTTCTATAGGATCATACCTCTACAAAAACCTGTCAGGAAGAGATCAGGAACTGAACCTAGAAATTGCCAAGGATGGATCCATCTCTCTGAGCTTTAACCCAGACTCCTACATTCCCTTTATGGTGAATGAAGGGAAATGGATACTTCAAAGCCACAATCTGTCCAGTTTCAGTTACTTTCTCCAAAACAGTTCTGTGCTCTAGACATAGCAATTTCCTTTTATGGCTTTTGCTGGAAAGCAGATGACTGGACCAATTTAATTCAACCTTGTGAACAACTTCCCTACACAGAGTCAAGTGATGTTTCATTGTCTGAAAAAGGAATTCAAGGGGAAAAAAATATTTTTTTCCCCTCCCCTTGTAACAAGTTCTGAGAACCTTTTTCTATGTCAGGGGCTTGGCATCTTGTCTTTCACCCTCATGGGGTGTCTGGTTGCAAGGATGGGCAGCAAAGGTAGTTCATACCATAAGTTCATAGGTGGACAACTTGCTCCAGGAATGAGTCTTCTAGGAGGTGGGCAATGGCCATGCTGATCTTTTAACATGAATAAATAATAAAAATCTGTGACAACTGTGCAGTAAAATTCAAGACAGGAGTTCATGACTAAATGTGCATGTTTATTGTTTACTCTAAGTTATAATTCTGTTTAAAAATTAAAGTCTATCTCATTAGCTGGTAAATCACATTTCATTTCCACCTAATTTATGAGCCCTGAGGTGTTTGGACAGGGCTTAACGTGACCAAAAAAGTGCTGTATGGAACATACTTTCATTTGCTTTTGGTGTGGTACATGAAATAGTCTCTTTATTTTAGAAAGCTTTTTCTTCGTGAATCAACATCATTAGCAATCAAAGAAACAGCTATGAGCATTAAATGCAAATGTTTGAACTTGTATAATTTGCATGTCATTAATAAGCAGGCTGACAGAGTATGGTCATAAAGTTGACTTTGAAAGTTCCCACTTCTGTTACAGACTGAGTCATGGTAGCAACAGTGAGAGCCCCAATTCCAACTAATTAATGGTTTTAGGGAGCCAGGAGTCCCATCTTCCATGGTGAGGGGCAGCCTGGGGCTTGCTCATCATGGAATGAACTTCTGCTCACACAAGTCTTCCTTAGTAAGGAGGCAGAGTTTGAATCCAGCCCAGCAAGACCTCCTCTTTTAGATTCATGTTCATCTTTGTGCATGGGTCAGTCACCTTCATTTCTCCTCTCTCTTACTACTGAATTAGTGGTCTGCCAAAACACCTTGCACACTGGAGATGGCAAAGTGGTCCTGCAAAAAGGACATTGAGCCCTTTTACAAAACCATGAACATGCTGAGAGGTGAAGGAGACTGCCCAGGGGCATACAGAAAATACATGCCAGTGCTTGAAAACAGGTCCTCAAAATTCAAGTCTAGTATCCAGAAGCTTAAAAAACAAGAAGTAAGATTGGGGAGCTGTCACTGAATTATTGGTGGATTGCCTTGAGGAAGCCAAAGTAAAATACCTCATAGAATGCAGAGACAGAGGCAAAAACATCAAGCATCAGATCAAATAAAGCTGGTTACCTTGGCTAGCAGGTTTCCTATGTCTAAACACCATGATCTGGGTATTTTCATCATCTCAATGAGTTGCAATAATCAGCAGAGTGATACAAACCAAACTGACAACTGGGAAAAATACCTCTGATCTCTTTGATTAAAAATAATCATTAATGCAGGTGAAAGGCTTCAGCAGGTTGGAAGGGCTGTTGACCCAGCGGCACAAGGGGAAGGCCAAGGGAGAGAAATGCAGAGCAGCCTGTCCCTGCTCTCCCGGTGGGAGCAGCGGGGACATGGCTGTGGCTCGCAGGCAAGTGCAATAACTCTGCCAAATATTGCAATCTATAGTTCACTGACCCCGAATGATTACTGCACTCCTCTCATGCATTCAGTAATTTTCTGTCCTGATTCAGCGGGATTCAAGTGGGAAACCCGAAAGAAATGAAACTCTTTAGCTCTGCTGGAAAAAAATGAACAAAAAGGTGTAATCACAGCCCCCTGCTTCCCCTCCACATTTTTGAATGTAGTGTTGGAGAACTGGTTTTAAAACCTCCTTCAGATTTAGCCACAAGTGCATCCACATCACTGGTGCACTGTGAAATGGCCTCATCATTACGAGAGGAAGTTTGAGACAACATCCAAACAAACCTGCAGACTTGTGTCAGCTCAAAAAGGTGCTGAGGGACAGGCTGAGTCCCTGGGACCACTCTGGTGCTCCCACAGTTTGCAGAAGCCTTGAAATCTCTGCTGTGGTTAAGCAGTTATGGTGACATTAAAACAAAATCTTTCCTTCAAAGACAATAAACCCACAGAAGAAGCAGGAGTCGCAGGAATCTGCACAGCCAAAATTTGCTGTTTTAAAGCCATTTTCTCTTGCTTTATGACTACATGTCCTTATAAAAGGTTCCTCTCCAGATCTTTTGTAGGCTCCAAAATTTATTATTTGATTTGGTTTATTTCTATCAATAAATTGTTTTTAACCCATGAGTTTTCTCACTTTTACCCTTCCAATTCGCTCCCCAATCCCACTGGGAAGAAGTGAGAGAGTGGCTGTTGGGTTGAGCTGTTGGCTGGGGGTAAACCATGACAGTCCTCTGGGCTTGCTGGTCTCCCCATCTGTTCCAGCATGATCCCACAGGTACCATTTGGCTGTCAGGCTACAACCACTGCCATCCTCAAGCCAGCCTCTCAGCATAGCCCAAGGCCAGAAAGCGGTAGTGAACAGATTTTTAATTGTTCAAATATTCACTGCATGAAGCAAAGTTTTATATAAATATTTCATACAGGCAATTTCAAGTATGTCACTATGCTCCATTGAATCTGCTCTATCCAGAAGGTGTTGCCTATGCTGGCCACTAGAAATTATGAAAATAGCACTGATCTCTTTCCAACACAAGGTTGATAGTTTATTTGTAGTTTAATATTATCTCCTGTTTTTACTGCATGCAGCAGCATTCTCTCCTGTTGATACTGTAAACCAGATGAGTTTTAATTCTGTTGGGCTACATAAACACATGCATGTGTTCCTCCAGTAGTCAGCAACAAAAGCAGAACAGACTCAACTTCCATAAGCATCAAACACAGCCTGCATACCCGAGGTACATAATGTTTGGCACAGTACAGAAATTTATAGCAACCCTTCTAGTGCAAGATGCATCACAGCGAAATCTTGATTTGACTAAGTGTTTGATATTCTCATGCAGCCATTACTGCTAACAGGATTCATAAGTCACATTCCTTTAGCATATGCAACTTTAAAGGGGACCATTCACTTCCTATTTAAATCTTCCTATAAATTTCCCCAGAGGAAAACCTGCAATGGAGCAGTCATCCTTACCAGCCAAGGGAGACAAATGTCCAATTTACAGTGATCTAAAATATTTGGACTCAAGGATGAAAAGGAAATATTAATTTTTTTATCATGTTTTCAAAGTTTCTGTTAGAATAAAGTTCCTGCCTCTGACAAGAGCTCAGATGCCACAGTAGTGCAAACACAACAGCGGGAGGGTAGCATAGAGATGCATAATTGTGGGTGAGGGAATAAGGTTTAGATGATCCTGGCTGATTATTGGGATGTGGAAGGAAGAAAGCAATGAATTCCGGGCAGGAGGAGCAAATCCACCTCCCACTGCCAGTGACGCCTCATCTTCTGCTAAAAACTTAGATATACCTTCAAAACATGATATTTCTGGGGTTTTTAGATAGTTGCATGGATAGTGCAATAGGGAATGATAAGACCACCTTAACTGTTAGATTTGAAGCAGCTGAGGTTGCTGTTCTTCAGCTGACACCCAGGAGTTAAATTTTATCTGCTGCAAAGCAAAGGAAAATCAATTCACACACACTGTCAAAGGAGAGCATTGAGAGCAGAAGGGGAGCATCCACATGGCCAGAGACTGCATCTCAGCTGGAATGTTGGTACCACCGAACTGGCCTGATCCCTTGGATGGCAAAGATCATCCCACAGAATCCCATTCCAATTCCCCGCAAGCTTAATTTTCAGCTACAGTTGCCTTGACTTCTGTCCTGTGAAGGATTTTCTCCCCCACAACTAGAAGAGATTATTTTTAAGAAAGACAGAGACCTGCTAGGACAAGTGAGCCATCGATTTCTGCTTCTCACCAAAGCCCTTCAAACTCCTAAGGGAAAACTCTGATGGGAAACCTTCCCCAAAACTGGGGAACAGAATATTAATGTGTAGAAGTGAAAATAAAATTTGTTTCGGCCATGGCCTGTGTTTCGAGTTATGTTGCATTAGGTTTTAGATAAGAATATTGACAAAACCCAACTTAACCCAAAGAAGGATTTAAAGATCTAATAGTACCTCTCTTGTACGCACCAATTTAGAACTCAGTACAGCTTGTACTTGCTGCTTACCAGCAGGACACCGTCAGATAATTTGATTCTGGCAATAACACAACCCTTCTTCTAATCACTGCAGACTCCCCCACCAGATGTTGTGCTCTGGAAGCCCTCGCTGTGGTTTCTCTCACTGTGGTGCCTTTGTACACGCTGCAGCTCATATCTGCCGCACACAGCTCCACATGACAAAAATTAAGACACTTGATGAGAAGCTTTGAAAGCCTCTGAGGGGAAACTGCCTTCTTATTTAGACTGACAGGACCAGAATTGAATCAAACCAAACAAAGCTGTAGCAGAAGAGGTTTGGAGGAGAGAAATCTTGTTTCTTCCCACAGGGAGGCCCTTCCAGCCCACTCCCTGGGGGAACGAGGCACTAGGCCCCTGGGGTTGCTCACATATTTTTGGAAGTCTTACAGGAATCACAAGCTGCAGTTGGTTAGCACACAAAATAAACCCAGTAGTGCTGCAGAGGGCCAAAACAACTTTAAAGGCTTCTGATGAATGTGTGTGTTGTCACCTGCCCGTGATGTCTTCAGAGGAATGTGGTGTCAGCAGAGCTGCTGATGGGCAGCTGCTGTTTGCAGAGCTGGTGGGTGCCACTAACCCACTGAGCACCCCCACACCAATTGCTTTGTTTTCCACACAGATTTTGCCCCCAAAGAAGGAAATCACCATCATTCGCTCTCCTAAGCCTGCGGGGGTGTAAGCTCCCAGGAGGGCCCCATATCAAGGTCTCCCAGGGCACATCCTGCTCTCCTGCCAGGACCACAAGAAAAGGAAGGATCCAGAAGGCAGATCTTTCTGCTTTCCCTAAGTCTCCTGGTTTGGGAAGCACCCAGCTAGGTGACAGGAGTCCTGTGTTCTACACTCCTGCTCCAAGGATGAGTTCTCCACTTTTCCTACTACCTGTCCTATAAAAACACGAACATGCTGCAGGAGCTGCAGCCACCATCTGCCTGAATTCCCACTCCCAAACGGGTACCGCAGCTCTCCCTTCCACTGCTACAGTCTCTTAGTCCTTCATGCTATTGAAAAGAAACCAGTTCCATATACTCAAGTCATTTTTAGGAATGACAAACCTGGTAAGTATCCAGTGAAGGTTAATTTTGACCTTTTCATTAGAATAAAAGCTTAAATTTGTCTTCGGAGTTTCATTTTGAAGCATGTGGATTAAACGGTGATAGAATACTCTTTTTGTTGACACTTTGTGTTAACAGGAAGTGAATACTTCATCCAGCCAGTGACTAATATGCAAACCAAATTTCTCTATGGCTGATTTATTTATATGTAGTAGAGTGCAATTAAGAGAATAAGCCACATTTCAGATAAGTGTGTAGCAGCATGACAGTGGTGTTGCTGAGTTAGCACAGGGAGGTGCTCAACATACTGCTCACAGGATCTGGGATCCCAGTTTCGTGCTGCCTCTGTATCTGTGCAAGTTTCAGCTCTGTTTAATCACAGTCCAGTCCACTCTGCATACCCTTCTCTATTAAAATGTCTCCTAATTTCTCGTGTGGTCAACCCAAGCACTGCACTACATCTGCTGTGAGACTGCAACCTCCCCTTCAGAGGTGACCTTCTCAGTAAGTGTAAACCAAACCTGAAGATGAATCTTTATGCAATAAACATATCCAAAATCTTGTTACCTAAATGAGAGAAAGATACTGGAAAAAATTTAAAATAGAACAGAATAAAATAAAATAAAATAAAATAAAATAAAATAAAATAAAATAAAATAAAACAAAACAAAACAAAACAAAATAAAATAAAATCCTCAAGAACACATGAGCAGCACTCTGAAATGTCTTTCCTTCACTCTTGTCATCTCTCCATGATGAAGAGCCCAATGAGACCTCAACAAGAAGGGAATAAGTTGCAATAAAATGGTCCTTGGTATCTCTGGGTGCCCAGAGAGCTGACTTTGCCTGAGAGCCAGGCACAGGCTTAGGAAACAATCACTCAAAATGTCACTTGCAGCAAGGCTAGATTCAGGTTCTATATCACCAATTTTTCTTCCCTTTGAAGCCGAATGCAAAGCCCTGGACAATCATTGCCACTTCATAGCGAGTTTAACTAATGTGCTTAAAAGCCACTGCTGTCAAAAAGAAGGGCAATAATACAAAATAGAGCCACTGACCTCCTGCCACTGAGGTGACTGGTCACAGTTTGCTTTTATTTCAGCGTGAGCAGATTCAGGTCTAGAGTATTCTCCAAAGAACCTTAGAAACCAGTCATAGGTTAAAATTAAAACTTCCTGATTGATCAAGATTTTAGTGATTGCATTTTGAACTGCAGAGACAGTGCATAAAAACAACAAAAAAAAGAAAAAGCAAAAATAGCATATCTCTGTTTTTCCAGCTACTCAGAATTCACTGCTGTGGTTTCGATCTCTGTTTTTTATTAAATAGTCTTTGCCCTAGAGAAAATAGTTCTTTTGATGTTACAGTTGACCTTTTGGTTTTGCTCTACATAAAATTTTTCCCCTGAAGAAGGTTTCCATCTCTGCAAAAAAGGAGGGAAAAATAAAACAACTCCCTTTTTTTTTTCATTCCTAGCTACAACCTGCATTGGAATCAGTGTACAAAGGTAACCAGATTTTTGCATCAGCATTTTACGTTTTCTCAACAAGCTCTCCTATATTAAAGCATGATCCTACGGGAATAAGCCACTCCTTTTGGAAAACTTGTTATTTACTTACTCACTAGATTTCTGTAAGATTGTAGCCTAGCTATCTGCAAATTATCTTTTAATGAATCCATCTCCTGAGTACTGAGGATGGTAGTGATACTTCTGTTAGGAGCACGTGAGCAGGAAAATTCTCACATGGGTATTCAGGATCATACTGTATAAACAATTACAGCATTCAATGTCTGCAGAAAATCAAGAGGCAAATCAGCAGTGAATATCAATTATACATCTGCTGTATCACAGAGGCAGATGGCACTTTAATTGTACATCCGAAACATTATGGACAATTTTCCTCAACCCAGCCTCATTGAAACAGTGGCTTTAGCACCTAAAAATATCAAGAGAGGGTATGTGTGCAATGACTCATCTAAGAATTCATTTCAGTTTGAAGATAAATATTTCACCAGTAAACCAATAACAATCTTCAAGATTCATAGCTCATCAGCAGCAAATGTGCTGTCTTGATCTAGGTAAAAACTTTTATTGATGAAAAGCAATGGGGTGACTGAACAGCTCACACCACTCAGCTCAGAGTGTGAAATTGTCAAAGAGTTTGAAGATCAATGAGACAAATTCTTTTGATTGCATCTGTAGAAATTGGAAATGTCATGGAGATAAGTAGAATAATATGGATTTACACTCTATTCCCAGCATGATTCGAAGAGACGAAAGCTCAAATCCTTCTCCCTCAGACAGGAATGGTTTTGTGCAATGAGGGAAGTTTTATGGAACTTAAACAGACTCAACTACAGCTACTGACCATGGGAAATCAATTGACACCAGCCTGCATATGAAAGAATGACACTGACTACCCAGAGATTTTTTGTGCTAATGCACAAATACCAAATGTGTTGTGAATGCTTACTTAATTAAAGATTATTAAAAATTAAAACTGACTCTCATAAGAGATTACTATATTATTCAATTTGGAAAAGCTTTGGCAATTAAGCCACCCTTGCTTTATTATATGTGAACAATGATGCAGATTTCAAATAGGATTTGTTCCTTATTCCCATCATTTACAAAACTGCTGGATTTTTCAATTTATCTACGTGGTCATACAGTCTTAAAATATTCAGTATCTCTGCAATCAGTTTACATTTCATCATGCAAGTGGATAGCACTCATTTCCTCCTCTTCCCCCCAAATATATTCATGGTTAGCCACAGCAGACACATTTTATTTGCAATGAGAGCATATATGCATTTTCTTGGAAGAAATTTAGGAAGTTAATCTTGAAACCTGTATTTGGAAGAGGTAATCCCTAAACAAGGACAAACCGAACAGGAACATTCAAAACAGGATCCATGTCCAAGAAACCAGGCACCTCTGGACTTTGCAGCTAAGGTTTAATTCCTACTGGTGAAACAAAGCTCTCACAGAAACTTCACAGGGACGTTTCTTTATTTAGCTCTTCAAATTTAAGTGGGACATCCAAAAATCAGAAACTCCTTAAACGGACGCAAGCCCTGCCTGACTAAAGAAGTCTGGTAGTTCATCTTTGATGAAAAAATATCTCAAAACATTCCCACAATACAAAAACATTTGTGTTGGAACCAATGTAAGCAGCATGGTTAGTTTATTATTTCTTGCAAGACAGTGAATGATATTAGATACAGAGGAGGAACAGTTCAAGAGAGGCATTCCATCAGCAGGACTCTGAACAAGTCTTTGCCTACATAGGGATGGCGACAAAAGAAGTTTCTCTATGGATCAAGAGGGCAAAACAGGTCTCTTCATATAGAATTATTTAACTCCTGAATCCAAACTAAAATTTCGAAGTGGGGAAAATAAAAAGCAAACACTCCTAGAAACATCAGCAGATTACCAAACTTCCCCATCCTTTTCCTTGTGCCATCACTGTATCTTCTGCAGTCTGTAATTTTGTCTGTTTAAAGCTGAAGTGCTTCCTCACAGCATCGTTAGAGCCAGCAGCCTAATAATATTGATTCAAGAACTTTGGTTTGTGCAAATATACTCATCCTATTTTAAACACATGATTAGAGAAAACAGCATTCAACATAAAACTGTTTTTAAGGTAGTAAATAAGTGCTATTATTACTAATATCTTGTTAAAGGAAAGTACTAAAAAATGTTTCTCATTATTTTTTTGTTCCATTAGCATTTTGTCTTGAACAAGACAAGAAAAAAAAAAAGGAATTCTCAACTACACCAGGGGAGGAAATAAATTAGTTCTCACAACTGTTGCTTTTAATTTTCGTTTTCAGTAGTAATATCATTCTGCTGCTGTGGGGACTCTGACCTACAGAACAGCTTGAGGGACAGTATCCCTCCTCTCGGCTTTCTTGGGACGCCTTCCCGGATAACTGCTGCCCAAAAGCNGAGGGTCCAGGGTTACAGAGCCAGTGACTTGAGGAATGGGGAGGAAAGGAGGATGAGTAAAGAGGGAAGAACAAATCATTAACTGAATAACGGAGAACTTACTAGAACGTGGGGAGTATACAGAAATTAATAGACAACTGGGTATCCAATGAGGAGACTCGGAGGTGGATTTGTTATAACTTGGGTTACACCACAGTGATGTCTGTTTCCCAGGGGTGCCCTCCAGCTCTGGGAGCTCTCCACCAGAGCTCCTTTTCTTGGGTGGTACATTCTGGGGCTTTCAGGCCTTTATTATTTATACGTATCACCCCGACAGGACAGCACAAACAAAAATGTCCCTATAGCTCCTTCTTGATCTGGGAGTTGGAAGCCCCTCCAGAGATGACGGGATAACCTAAAGAAAGGCTGTTTTACACGAGAAGGCTGATTTTGGTCCATCACCAACCCCTCGCAAATGTAATCCAAAGCAGAGATATCAGGACACACAAACACCACTGGTCCAACATGGTGCAACAAGTGCCCCATTGGCCCCACAGCCACGCCCCCAGAGCCTGTGCCTTGCTGCTAAAGAAGCCAACACCAGGGATGTGTGGGGTTTTCACCAGTCATTGTCGATCCCCCTGGGACTGACAGCACAAACCTCTGTCAGTCCTTTGGGAAGGCCAACATTTCAGGCCACATAAAGCTAAATGAACAACCTCTCAAACACTCCAATTAACTGATTTCTGGTTTTAGGGAAGTGGGCAAACTCTAACCCCCTGGAAATGAATGTAAATGCAGAATAATTTGGAACAGCCTTTGCACCCAGTTCTCTGAAATGAGACCAGGACAGGGAAAATGGGTTCTTGGAAAGCTCATACCAACTCTTTTCTATTGCAATAGCTTATGTAGTAGCAGTAATAATGACCTTCACTAGACATTTCCTTGAGTACTAACGACCTGGGGTTAATGGCCCGAGGCATAGTTTTATGCAGTCAACTATTGCAGCCAGCAATTAATTATCAGGAAATACAATGTTCTCTGACCACTACGGCTCAATTAGCCTCATATTATTAAAAAATGAAAAACTTGTCAATCTTATTTACTGTGAAGGTGTCCCAGATTTTATTTTAGTATATTAGACTAAAAAACCCCTTGAACCTATATTAAGCCAAACATATGTTCTACAACACTCCTCCATTAACTTTGCGCAGATTACGGGGAGCCAAAGCCAAGTGTCTTGCAATACGAGGATTATCACAGCCTGCCCACAGACAGAAAAATATTGTGGAGCAAGGCTCTGTGTGAATTCTGCTCCTGTGCTATAAAAGCCTCCCTAAAAATAATTTTCATCTCTCTGGTGGTTGTAAATGGATTGAGAGAAGGGAGAACAGTGAGGGACACATTGCAGAGAACATCCCTTCACTGGCAAGAGGTGGGCAGTGTGTGATGGAATAGGAACAGGAAGGGGAAGGGAAATTCTGTTTTTAGAAAATTTTGTGGTGCCCCAATATCTCTGCAGCAGATTTACAAAGATATTGGTGTAGATTATTTTTGCACTCAGGTTTGCGCTCTCCCAGTTTATGTTCATTCATTACATTTTACTGTTTCAGCAAGGCTTTTGCAACATGACCTGAAAACCAAGCACTGTAGGCTCAAGTGTCATTGTTCTTGGTCAGTTGTTTGTATTTCAGCACTATCACTAGGTTTTTGGGGACCTGAAGAGCTAAGGCTGGGCACTAGGGCTAGCACTAGGAGGTGCTGGCTTTAATTTGGGATTACCAGCTTCAGGCCCATGAAGGATGAAAAAAACTGATCAGATTGTGCCTGTAGATCCATTCCTCTAAATAGGTTTCTGGCATTCACTGTGGCTTTTGTTTCCATGAGATACAGACACTCTGTGGGTGTCTTCATGCCTGGGAGGCTTCTCAAGGAACAAGTGGTACCACAGTGCCTTCCAGCAAGGCATTGCTGCTGGAAAAGTGCATCTAACAGGGCTCTGAGCAGGACTCCCTAATTTGATAAGACCCTTCAAAAAGCAAGCAGGAACTTTGATCACATGCTTTGATTACATGCAGTTCCAAGCCCGCACAAAAATTCATTTAAACAAGAAAATTCATATTGGATGATGGGTTCAGCTTAGTTTGATGCTCAGTGCCATTAAACCTTTTTGTGAAATGGCTGATTTCAGGGCACTTCTGCAAGTTTCTGTGCTTGCTGACAGTTAAAAGCAGAAAGAATTAAGATGTGGGGGCAAAGTGTGTGTGTCTGTCTGGGGGAGCAGAGGGAGGTGTTTACCCAAGGTTTTCCAGTGATGGCAAAGGCAGAAACACACATTCCCTGGCAGCTTTTGTGGTGGCTTTGGAGAGCTGGGAACAGTGTGCTGGGTGGTGAAAGCCTAAACTCCCATCCAGTCCCTCTGACTGACCCCTCCCATCTAGATTTTGGTGGGGGCTTAACCACAAACTGTGGTAGCTTTTATTTTCATCAAGACACATGACACAAAGCAGCCATCGCTGCTGGCAGGACTGGCCACCTGAGCACAGCAGCTTTAGGTGCCACGTCACAAAAATCTGCATTTTCATGGGATATACTGAAGGATCCACACAGGACTTTTGTACATCTCCGAGCCCTGATGTGCTAACCACATCAGCCTGTCAGCAGGCTAGATCACTGCCACAATGAGAAATTCTGAGTACAGTAATTTCAGAAGTATGACATTCATAACCAGAAGGCAAAGAATGGGAAAAATTGCAATTGTCCAATGTTACAAGTCCTTCTCATGTATTAATAGCTATTCATAACCTTGCATGTTTATTAGGGCAATTATAGCATTTTTAACATTTTCTTTTGGTTTAGGCATATCAGTCAAGTTTTCCAATGCATTTTATTTTTTAAAAGCCAAAGTTATACAATTCTTTTATATGCTGTCAAAAGGAGTTGACATTTTTAGAGATATTTTCAATTTGTTAGTATGTTACTTTTCTTATAATTGTGAAACACTCCAATTAATCATAATGATCATTTAGTCAAGTGCCCACTAATTCTCTTCTACAAATAGCAATACTTTATAGCATTGGAAAAAAAAATAAAATCAATGGCCACATCTCTGATGAGATAATTTTATCAGTCATTCAGAATGAGCAGCTAGAATACAAAGCAAAAGCCATATACATAATAAAAAAAGAGATAATAAACCAGTAATCCCCCTTACTCCTTTTTTAAGGCATAGTAATAAATGTGAGAATTCAGACGTGCAAACATTATGGTCTGCTTCTTCAATGGCATGCTCAAGCAGAGGGACAGGGAAAAGAAAATTGATGGCATGCACTGGAGCAGAATCGAAGGATAACAATTTTATATTCCTACAGCTCAGATGGGTAAAAGGTGACATCCACCACAGGGAAGCCAAGAGTAATCCCAGGGAGTGTTTAATCTCATTTAGCTGAATTAAATCACTGTGTTTGAAGTCTTACTGCAAGTTTACAAAGGCAAATAGTAAAGTTCAGAAATAATTCAGTGCTACAGGGGAAATTATCAACAAGAAATGGCTAAATTCCCAGTCCACGGCAGCATTCAGCCACACAGCAGCAAGCAGGAATTTGCTGCTCTCATCCCATCCTCTAAAAGAGCAACCAGCACAGCTCAGCTATTGCTGCTTGTGAAGCCCATTAGCAAATTACTGCCTGGCTGGAGCAAGGACAGAGCCAGGGAGGAAGGGAGATTCCTGCCAGCACGGATCCTCCCCAGCGACCTCCAGGTGCCGTGGCACATTATCATCTCCCGCCCAGACCTTCTGGGAAGGCTGCGGGTGGAGCCCACACACCTGCATGGTGGAAATATCTGTGAAAGCAGCGTGGAGAGGGCTGCATAATCGCCTCCCCTTGCTGTGCGAGTGTCCCCACAGACCTCATTTTGGGCATGAAGCTGAAGAGGGCCAGATGTCAGCGGCGCAGCGGGATCCCGGGGGAAGGCGTTATTCATTCCCAGGCAATGCTGCTCACACCCAGAGTGATGTGGATCGGTCACGCACTGCTGACACGTCACCCTGCCTCAGCATCAGCTGCGAGCTGCATTAACCTCCTCACCACGCCATGGAGAGCAATGAGTGGGGTTTGTTTTTGGGGAAGGAGCATGCCAAGCATTGACCTTCCAGATCCAGGTCACCGTGGTTGGTGGATAAGGTTGCAGCAAGGAGATTTGAATGTCGAGGGCTTTTGCACACTGTCAACACAGAAATAATTTAAGCCTGAGATGAGAGAGGCAGAAAATGACCTCATCCTTCCACTGTAACCTTGCTGCTCCCAAAGGTTTTAATATGATCCTCCAAGCTGAGCTGTGCTGCTGCAATCTGTCTAGAGGTTTGAGGGGAACAGAACACAGCTTTATGGGGGGAGGGGGCAGTCCTAGGTCTAAATGGGGCTTGGAAGCTCTGTATCTTTTTAGTTAGTTACAAATTTGTTTGCTGAAGGGCAGAATTCAGACATAAAACATACCAGTTGAACATTTGAAATAATTTATGGAATATCTGGAATGTTGTCAAGTCCAACACCTCAGAAGCCAACCAAGCCGGGCATGGCCCTCATGGTTTAGTAAGGATACAGTTAAATCTTGGAGTGTGTTTTAAGAGCAATTCTGTAGAGTCCAATGCTACACTTGAGAAAAATTATCAGATCAAGGAGATCCACATTGTTTTGAGGATTCCAGTGTGGTTTTGCTTTAGGGATGGAAGGATGATTGAGGAGAACTCTCTTAAAAAGGAAGACCGGAATCACGTCAGAAATCTGGGATTTTCAGTGGACAATGACACTCAGATGTCAATTATTTATGCTGCAGTTTAGAAACTGAGCAGTTTTCACATCTTTCTGTTGCAGGTGTCTGCCTCCCAGTAGAACAAGGAAACACCAAGGCTGGCAGCCTTGATACTGCTCTGGGCACCCAATTTCTCACTCTTCACGCTGGACATTGTGAACACCACAGGCTGAGTTAATGTTCCATATTTCCTGCTGGCCTTTTTCTCCTTGCACTATATAGATGACCAAGTCCCATCTAACGAAGGTCACTGAGGAAATCTCAGATGCATCTCTATTCCAGCCTCAGCTTGGATGCAACTCAGACCCAAAGTAATGAATTTCACCACATGAAAGCACCACACAGACCCCTGAAATCAATGATGCTCCTCCAAATACAAGCAGTTACCCTTTATTTACAAGTGTATTGATTTTCTAATGTTATATTGTTATTTCTTCGAGGAAAGTATTTGTATATACAGATCAGGAAGAGTAAAGCTGGATTATAAATAGGGAAAAACTTCATTTTGAGGGAGAGGGTGAAAGCAGCTGGCTGAATCTAGAAGCTGAAGCTTTACTGCAAACAGAGAACCGTGCTTCTCTTCTCTATCATTTTAAGATCATTTTAGATTAGTTGGTAAACACTGAGCTGTATACCTCGCTCATTGGAACCTCTGTTGTCACTTAACACAGATTAATTAGTGTTAGTGTTATGACCTAGAGTAGTTTGAAGGTCAAGTCCCTAAGATGTATTTTCACGAGATGCAGTAATGCTGTCTCAGGAGACACCAGGTATTGTAACTTATGGTGCTGTTAAAATATGTGCAATCAATATGTCTGCAGCTTTAAAATTTTACAATATACTAATAAGATAGACATAAAAACCTACTGGTATCACTCCCATCAGTATTAATGATCTTAACACAGCAGGTGTTATCAGTCCTAACAAGACCTGCTATTTACTATTTCATGCTTAGATGCTCCCCTCTCTTGATTCATGGAAGCTGAGGAAGTTCTGTTTTAATAATTTGATAATGCTACAGGCAGAGTCACTTTGGGCACAGTTCAACCCAATTCCCTTCATGCCAAACCAGGCAACATCCCTCATCTGCTGGGATTTCTGGAGCAAGGTAGAGGCAGGAGTCTTGCAGACCAGACACAATCCAGAGTCATTTGTAATACAAGATATTTACCAGAGTGGACAAGTTGCAGTTGTATTTGCAGACTGCAGTCTTTGTATGAAAACAATATCTTTGTTTTAGGAAAATATATGTTTAAGACTGAAATTCTCCTCATTGAGCCTTTTCCCTGATCTGGGAGGAAAAAAAAGAAGAAGAAATAATCACTATAAACAGGAGGAAAAACACACTGGAGTATTGAACTGGCTAGAAAACTATATAAAAAATAAAAAACAATTCAATTTAGATTAATTAATTATATAGTCAATATTTTTTTCGCTAAAGAAAAGTGAGATCTATCCACCTAAGACTGCAGGTGTAATGAGATAATGGCTGCACACGAAATGTGCTACTCCGCACTGACCCGCTGTCTGGGAGCTGCTCTGGGCCATGCCAACACCATGTCCTGGGCAGCATTTACTGGATGCAGGTAAGTCACCATGAGCTGTCATCACAGCTGGCACCCTGCAGTGCCCCTGGTTCCATGGGCAGCTCTCTGCTGGGGCACGCTGGAGCGAGATACCCACGTCCTATGGATAGTCCTGCTATGGCAAAGAAACCCCACACCCCAGAGATGCCCATCTCTCTTCATTAACCAGAGAGAAGTTTGGGATGAGCAAACTCCTGATTTGGATCACTCACTCAGTGCATCAAATTCCAGAAAAGTCAATTAATGGCTCTGTACCTTGGTTTTGTTACTTGCAGGACAAAGTGCTCTGAGGTGCCCCATTGAGAAGGAGATATTTTCAGACTATGATGCAGCACTGCCAAATGCTGCTGCTGATTATGTCTCCTGAAAAGTGGATGGTTGGATGCACATTCTGCATCCTATTGCAGGGGAAATGCAGTACTGAAATACTCCTCACTGCTGGAAGAAAATTCTCACACTGGAGAATGTTCATCGAAGTTTTAAAACCTACTTCTGTGGACTTCCAAAAGACATCTAATCTTTGAATCTCTGGAGAGTGGCAGTTTTAGAAGAGATGTCATTACAGCTGCTAATTGTGGGATGAATTATGCAAGAATTTATTATTGATTCAAGGGGAGCCTGCTCAGGCGTGCCATCAAAGCCAAGGCAGAGCAGAGGGGAAAGGATGAGGTTTCTATAGTTAACTAAACTGATTCACAACCCAAGAAAAATCCAAGGCAAAAGAAGCAGTTTGCAAAGAGGAGCATTTTCCATAGCAAGTCACCTTTTCCACACCCATAACCAACCTTTAGTGCCAGACCACCCTGGAGTAGAGTCCATTGTGACATGAATCCATTCTCAACCCAGAAATACATCCATTCCCCACCCCTGTCACCCCACAGCCATCCGTGGAGTCAAAGGCAGGAACCCTTTTGGCTGTGGACCCCCAACCCAACCAGCCCATCCACGTGGGTCTGTGCCCAAGGTGAGGGCACCCAAGGAGTCCTGGTTACAGGCCAGAGCTGTAGAAATGCCTGACACACCTAAAAATAACAACCAGGGCAAGGACATGTAGCCACAGAAAGCCACATTTTAGAAGAGAAAATTTGCTGACAGCTTGGCACTGCAGCGAAGTTTGACAAGGTCTGTTCAAGGAGTACAGAGATTGGGGAAAGAGAGGTTTAACTAGAGAATTCAGAGGGTACTGAACCTAAAAGCATATAGAGCCCAAACAATGACACAAGGGTTATGGACACTCAGCAATTTATTTTTGAAAGAGAAATTAGAAAGAGGTCGTTTAAAAAGCCAGGAAGGCCGGAGGTAAGCAAGAGGAAATAAAATGAGCTTGCACAGCAAGTCAGTCACTGACAAATATAAAACAAATCATGCAGAGGCTTAATAGCATGTTTAGCATTTTGAGTAATGGACATGAAATTTGCTTTTCTCAACTTGACCTTTGTTAACAACCTTAGGCACTGCAGCGCTCTTATCCTGCAGCATTCCCTTTACTAAACTCATCATGTCTCTGAGTGCTAGGGACCATTTCCTAATGCAATCAGAGGAGATCAGTAATAATGACAATAATTATATAAATATGTATATAATGCCTGGGTATCTATGCATTCTCACGCACATGTGCACACACACATGCTACTTATAACAACTCTCCAGCAGAAATGTTACAGTGACATTTAGGTAGAAAAATATCCAGCAGAGATCTTACACTAAAACCATCCTTGATGCTGCTGCACAGAAAATGGCAACAGAAGTACCAGAAAGGAAAAAAAAAAAATAAAATCAGTAAAGCTAAGCAACTCTCTAATACCCCACCAAAAGGTTTTATTTTAATTGCAGCAGGACACTGGCATGTTTCTAGAGTCAGCCACGTGTTCTGCTAAATAATCTTCTTTAAAATATTATAAATATGCAGAACTTTCAGAAGTAGGTCAGTGGCTCAACATGTTGTAGCAAATAGCTCGGATAAACACCAGTCATTACCCTGTGGTCTGCAGTCAGTAGGAGATCTGACACACTCTGCAGCAAGTCGAATGGCGATTCACTGCATTAGAGGACCATTCCCCAAGTGATACCACAGCTGAGTCTGGTCACAGCTCACAACATGCCTCTCAACCAGCAGAGAAATCAAGCTCTCCCTCTCATCTTTTAAGTTGTTTCACGATCAGCAAGGGCAAAAGCAGGAGACAGAAGGAGGACGTGAAAATTCAAGACACATATTTAATGAACAAAATGAAATCTGCTGCTCAGGATAAACCCCGAATGCGAGCGCCAGCTCTGCCGGAAAGGTAACTTCAAAACCCTGCCTTGAGCACTGGTCCAGATGTGCTAAAACCTATCGTGGGAGGAATGTCTCCGTGCAAGCCCCAGAGAAGCCCTTTGCAAAGTTCCCTGGGACCTGTAAAAGCCAAGCACTGGCTCACACAAAATCCTCCTGTGGATTTGGAGCCCTGAATCCATGCGGTGCAGCTCCCCTCGCCCACCCCCCCTTCCCAAAAGGATTTCAGCAAGCACTTACCATCAGCAAGCTCAGAGCAGATTCGGGAGCACGCTGCACAGCCATCTCCTCTCTTCCTACATACAAATCCTCCCCACGACTTGGTCAGCCCTCGGCCCTCCGTCACAGCAAAGCATCCACAGAGCCCACAGCTAACTGCAGGGAGAGAAACCCCAAATCAGGGTCGGAGAGCATTTGCAAGAGGAGGAGAGGATGGGTGAGGGGGTGGGGAGGAGGAGGGAAGGAAATAACCTTCACAGCCAGGGAAAGAAGCTTAAGCTAGGCCAAATTTTACACTAGAGAGAAGAGGAAAATGAAACAGAGAGCCGGCTGGAGAAACAAGATATCGGGAACTGCAGGATATTTAAAGCTCAGGCGCACGCCACCACAGAAAGCAGCAGCAGCACAGGACATGTATCACACACCTACATGACAGGTTAGGTCCAAGCCATCCTCCCCCTGCCCCAGCTCGCAGACTGTAATTAATTGCTCTTAATTGCCATGGTCCTTGCTCCACCTAAATAAATCCTAGGTAGCACAGAAGTGCCGTGCCCCTGACTCTGCATCTTCCTCCCTGCCCTGGTGATGCTAGCGCAGAAACCACGTCAAATATCGCCACGTACCGCTTCCAACAGGGTCAAACCTCTTCTCTCTTCTCGCAAAGCCCTGCTTTGCCTGCTCGGCAGAGCAGACGCCTGCAGAACGCAGACATGAGCAATGAGAGCAGCCAGAGCCAGGAAGCACCCGGTGCTCACTTGAGAGCAACAATTACCTTTATCATATTCGAGCGAGAGCTGGGTTACTCACTGACCCTTTTCACCTTACCCCCTCCCCAAAGAAAGTCTCTTCCTCCTCCTCCTCCTCCCCTCCAAATGGACTCAGCTCCCCATGGAGCTAACACACTTCCCAGAAACATGTAATTACACAGGCTGTTGTGTTAGCGCTCTGATCACGCTGCCTGTACCGCATGGAAACGGCAGCCAGGCAGCCCCCCTTCCCTCCCTTCCCAAGGAGAGACGTGCTGCAATCCCCCGCTGAGCTCCCGCGGCTCGGGGGGCCACAGACGGCTAATGGTGAAAATGTGGCTGCTTAAGACGCAGAGACAAATTAGCCCTGAAAATAAGCCCCTTGTTTAAATGTTAGGTGTAAATGGAAGATGGCTTGTGAAAGCCTTTAAAAATAAACAGAGCATCCTGGTAGGAAGGCCGGTCCTCTAATGCAGGTGTGCCCTGACAGACCTGTCAGACCCCTGTTTCGTGGGGCTCAGAAGCCTCCTGGATTTCAGTGTGTCAACACTCATATCAGCCCTCTGAAGAAGCAGAATTTTGGCTTCATTTCCTAAAATGTTAGGCTCCATCTAATGACAATGTCTGTTCATCTTCCAACTCCCACGTGCACATTCCCCTCCCTCCTTCCCCCCATGATTTTGGAACCCAATTAAAAGTTTCAGACAAATTCAACCAGAGTTGAATTCTCTGACACATGTCATTCCTTTAACTTTTATAGAAATTGGCACCAGGATAGAAAAGAGAATCAAATTAATGTCTCCATGAAGGCAGCAGAAATCCTTTCATGTGTTCTGGAAGTTACATCTGGCAGGTCAGCTCTGGCATGTACAGCTCTGGAGTACTTGTTTGCCCAAACTCTCTTGATCACCTTTCACTGTGTTTTCGCAAAGGGAACACAGTGACATGGGAGATTGCAGACATTGCCCTAGGAAGGTCATCCAGGACATCTCTGTCATAGCCATATCTCCCCCTTCCTATGGGGCATGTGACAGATATGGAAACTTGGTTTGTTTAATTTCAATCCACAGAGCAGTGAAATCCACTCCCCTCCACACAAGCTGCATCACCAAGCCTGGGTGTTGCACGGGGTGGGGGCTTCCCTCCCCCAGCATGTTTTCCACCACAACGTGTGGGAGGGGGAAGCCACTCGTGCACAGAGGGGTCACCTCTCAAGGGGCAGTGTAAACTAAGTCATGGGCACACAAGAAGGCATTTTCGGGGGTCCTCCCTCCTTGGTTTTGGGTCACAGACATCAACACTCAAGGATTAAGTCCCTTGTCCTACACCTGGAGCTGGCATTTACCGATTTCTTTCTGAGACCTGACCTCTTTCCCTGCAGGAAATGTAGCTCCTGTGATGCACATGTGCCAGCAGCCATACTTGTCTCCATTCCCTGTGTGTAAGTCATCTCCACAGAGAGAGAACGGGGGCACAGCTTCCCTAAATCCACACAGGTACCCAGGCATCAGAGAGCTCTGGCCTTCAGCCAGTTGCTTCAACCCACCATAGAGCTGAGACAGTTTCAAGGTGTTTTCTAATCATAGGGACCATCGTGGCTGTGGGTCACCCTTTCCTCACAACCATCAGAAACTATGAGCTGTCACACAAGGTCATCTGCTCCCATCTCTCCTAAGAGATTTGTCTTCATCCTTGAAGACAAACAGGTTGTTGGCTGTTGCAAGGCGTGGAGAAACAGGCTACTTAAATGTCTCTTGAAAGGGGAAAATATGCATAATAAAAGATTAAGGTAAGTTTTAAAACATATCTTAAGGCATCAGATTATAAAATATGTAACTAAATCTATTTCAACAGCACCATGACAAATATCCCAAGGCTATTACATTTTTCCCCTACACTAACCCAATCTGAAGTTCTGTAAAGAGGGAACTGCAGAAATGATGCATTCAGTAGCTCTTGAGTTTGACAAGCAAGGTTTCTCCTTTGCCAAGAGATTTTAAGGAAACAGCCTATTTCTACATTTTTGGATTCAACTAAAATGAAGAATCTGGAAGTGTGGATGTTTCCTCCATCTCTAGCTCCTGAAGTCACTCCACAGTTGAGCAGGGTAAAATTCGTCAAACACCAGGAGCTAGTTATGATTTGTGGTGTCCTTGAGAAAATTCTAGGTTTTTCCTGAGCTCTGCAAGTCTCAGAGTAATGATCATCTGTAGGGAGCCATCTGTGTGCAAGTATATGATCTATGGCTTCAAGCTATATTTGCAAACTTACCTACAGCTTAGTCATTTTCTACTATTTACGTGAATAAATTTTGTAGCACAAGAGGAAAAACATAGATCATCATTCACTGCAGGTTATCAAGAGACAAGAAGAAATCTTTTTAAAATAACTTGTTGGATAGATGGATAAAACTACAGACTTGGTTTTGTTTCAAGGCCTAAAACTGTGATATTGGGTGCTGTGCTCAGTTCTGGGTGCCTCAATTCAGGAAGGACATTGAGGTGCTGGAGGGGGTCCAGAGAAGGGCAATGGAGCTGGGAGGGGTTTGGAGCACAAGTCCTGTGAGGAGCAGCTGAGGGAGCTGGGGTGTTTATCCTGGAGAAAAGAAGGCTCAGGGGTGACCTTATCGCTCTCTACAGCTCCCTGACAGGAGGGTGTAGCCAGGTGGGGTCGGGCTCTGCCCTCAGGAAACCAGAGACAGGGCGAGAGGACGTGGGCTCCAGCTGCACCAGGGGAGGATTAGGTGGGACATTGGGAGGAATTTCTTCACAGGAAGGGTGGTTTGACACTAGACCAGGCTACTCAGGGAGGTGGTGGAGTCACAGTCCCTGGGGGTGTTTAAGGAAAGTCTGGACGTGGCACTCAGTGCCATGGCCTGGTTGACAGGTGGTGTTCAGTCACAGGTTGGACTCAGTGATCTCAGAGGTCTTTTCCAACCTCATCAATTCTGTGTTTCTCTGCTCTGTGGTTCTGTGACATTAAAAAAATAATTGATTAGGTGTCTTCTTTTTCTTCCCCCTGAATTTTAAGATAAATAGCTGCTACAACTGGTCCACAAAGTAACTGTTTACAATCACTCAAAGAAAAAATATTACGGCAAACTGTGGATTAATAGGAAAATTGATACCAGTAAGAAGACACAAAGCACTTGCAGACTGGTTTATATACAGGCAGATCCTCCAAATCCCGTGTTATTACTGGTAGAACTTTGACAGGGATAAATAAGCATAGATATGCAATATCCTGGTGGGTCACCTTTGTTAGAGCTGGTGATTGCAGGGGACATAATTTGAGGTTCTGGTAATGCAATGTGGTAGGAAAAGCCTCTGCTAGAAGCACATTTTGCTGCCTCTTCATGGACATCCAGAAACTGATGGGCACCTGCTGTTCTCAACAGGAGGTTCAGAAGAAGGTGTTACTAAAGGTACGAATAAAAGCAAGAGAGACTTCAGAGTTAATAGCAAGACTTGATTCCATCTGGTACGGAGCTTATATTTCTTTTTATTTCCTGGGGGTTTTTTTCTCCAATGAGCAAATAGGAGCTCTAGTTTTCAGCAAAAGTAAATTTCTCATGTATTGCTACCATGTATGTTTAACCACTCAAAGTCAAAGTTGTTCCTCCAGTCAGCTGTGACATTTTTGAGAGAACAAAATCCCGTTATGAATTTTGATTTGCCTTCTTGCATCACAGATGTGTGTTTGAGTGAAATGTTGTCTAGTGATATGACAAGTGCCAGGAGGCCATTTGTTTCAGCAAAGGCATATACCAAAAAAATTATTTTATCAAGAGGACTTAAAGTCCTTTCCTCAATTTACAAGGAGTTAAGTAAGCAAGTCCTGCTGCTGTTTTGACATGAAAACAGTACATTAAGGTTGATGATACTACCATAAGCAATGACATGACCAAAATCACACCCGTTTACAAGACAATTACAAATCCAAGAAATCAATGGAGAGCCCAATAAGCACTGGAACTTGAGATATATCAAAGTTAATGCCATGCTTGTAAATATTTAACCTTAAATTTAAAGAACTATGAGCTTTCAGTGGTGTGAAAAGAATGTATAGTGTTAGAGTATGAAAAGCTGTCTGAGTTTATTGAATTTCCTTTATCCATTCATGTCTTCCTCATGCATCTAAACTGTTTACTGGAACTTCAATGATTATTTTCAAGTATGTGTTAGTCACAGAAATCAAACTTGCATGATGAATGGCCATGGCAGAAGTGCTTCTGCTTTAATGCTTTAATCCACAAAGGGGGAACCACTTCATACAATGAACTGCAAGAAAGTAACAAAGCTGGGAAGTCGAAGATGCTTAACCAAGCTATAGAGAATTACACGAAAAAATACTCATATAATTCAAACAGACAAATGTGAGGACCTACATTTTGCTTGTAGCATATCCCTAAAGATAAAAGCTTGATGCCAACATGTAAATTATTCATTGTGAATTATTCACTCAGCTTTAAAAAAGATCTGGAAGGAACTTACTGAATTTGCTTTTCTCCTTACCTTCCTGTGCTCCCTTCCATCAACCCAATTGCTCTAAAAGTCACTTGTCCTGCCCCACAAACAGATCCCAGCAGGGCTGGGACTGTTCCTTCCAAAAACTCTCTTAGAAGCTTTTGATAATTATAAATGCAGTGAAAAGGATGACTCTCCAGGCTGCCAAAGAAATACCATCTAGGAAGAGAAAGGTCATTCCTGGAGCCAGGAGACCGCCAAATGAAGCCCCCATGTGTAGATATATGAGGGGGAAGGTCTCTGATCAGCCACTTCCTCCACTGCCACTCTCTTTAGGGTGAAGTTAGTGAAGGGTTCCCTATCAAGTGTTTGAGAAAATATTTTCTTTCTTCCCTCAATGAGGAGGTATTACAGAAAATATTGCTAGAAATCTGTCCAGGTTAGATGGACATCTAGAATATGACACAGGCTAGGAGAAGGATTGATTTCAAACTCATCTCTAATTTGCTGATTGGCACATTTCCCTTGCCTTGCTTTTTTTGGCAACTGTTCACTAAGAAAATAGTGCTGCTCATGAGTGATATAAACCAGAGGCTCAGGCTCCATCCAAGTGCTGAAAGCTTCCCTGATTGAACCTCTCTGAATCATTTGTCTGCAGAGCTGTGCAAGCAACCCACAGGCTGCTCATTGCTAAGCAGTCTCACTCTCCAGATGATTTATGTCTGAACACTAATTAGCTTTGACAGACGCTGCTTTGGAATAAGATGAGTCCTAGAAATATCATCTATTGTATGGACAAGAGTGAGATTGCACAAAACTTTCCTGATATGTCACCATAGCTAGAAGCAGAGATATTTCTTGGACCCTCTGAAGACACATCTTCATGATGATGACTATCACCAGAGTACAAAAATCCTTGCAAAAAATGGCACACCTCTTCCACAAGTGTGAGGGTGAGACTTGACAAAACAAGAATACCAGACCAGAGTCCCCTTGCAGAAGTTGCCTGGGCTGGGAAGAGAATTGAGGCTTCTTGTGGCCTCTATGCCAAGCACGAGGCAATTTCCCCCCCTTTCAAGAAAATTCCCACTTTTAAGAAACCTCAAAAGGCCAGAAAAAGCTCTTGTAGCTAAGTATGAGTGTCCAGAGAGATAAACCAGCAGCAGACCATACTCACATACAAGAAAAGTGGGTGGGAAGTGGCCTCCCATGAGCAGCAGAGAAAGGACTCTGAGCAGACCTACGGCCCTTGCACAGGGCCATCTGTCACACTGCTACTGCCTCTCTCAATTTTGAGATGAGGCTGGCCTGCTTTCTTCTGCCTCTCAACATGAGAAAGACTCCTGTCTTCCACATCTCCCTTCAGTCCATGCAAGATTTCAGGAATCCTGGTAGTTTGTTCCTGATATTTGGCAGGTGAACTCCTGATATTTCCTGCTGAGCTCTGGCCAGTGGGAGCTGACACTCAGTAGCACCTCCTGCATCTCCCATCCATCAGTACCACTCTTCTGAGCTCAGCAGGGACTGGGCAGCCCTGGACATGGGCTTCTTCTGTCCTAAATGTCTGATGTCACATCAGATTCAATCAGATGTGACATCTCCCATCACCCATGAGCAGGTGGTCCAGCCCACAGCTGAGAGAATTTTGTCTTTCCCAGTGCATCCCCACCCAGTTATCACACCCCACACCAAGCAAGCCAGGAGAGTAGTCCAGTTCCCAGCAAAACTCCAAACTCCTTCTACTCCATGAAATAGCCCATGGCATTTAAACCTCTGGCAAGAAAAGATGAAGATTAAAGAAGAACCTAACATTAAATATTCCAAAAGCTGACCTCCTATGTTCTTCCAGATTATATTCTATTTAATTTAGCAAGCAAGAACTTAACACTAATGGTGCACTGGGACAATCCTAATTTAAAAAACCCTGAAGGTTAATAACTAGAAAAATAAACATGTTGTAACTCAAAGTATGACTTAATAGCGGCATAGTAATTAACATTCAATAACCATCTTACTCAATTTGAAAGGTCTGGGTTTCATATTATGATTGTTTAATATTAATTTGACATTTACAAGATTATGGCCTCAGCAGGCTCACTTATCATGAGTCCAGCTGAACACAGAGTCCTAATACAGGGTGTGGAGTCTGCAACTGTGCATCACTGCTGCAGTTATATTTGTTTTCTGGAAATGCATTATTCCTCAGTGCTGTTGCATGATCTGTTTGGCTCTACTTGTGCTACTTGACCTAATCTGCACCTGTGCATGTGAATTCAGTGAAATTAAGCAGCACTTTACAACCAATTCAGTTTTTTTTCTTTTTATTATATTATTCATTTAAAAGAGCCTGGGGTAGTGATCTCTCATTGACAAGGCTAGTTCTTCTTCTATAGTCAAGCTCTATGTAGTTGTGCTAAAAGAACTTTTCAGATTTTTACTGTGCATTTTTAACTTCCAGTCTGCATTTATTGATAACTAGTACTTAATCTTTGTGCTGACAATATATTTCAATGAAGTAGCTCTAGCTCCTAATGACTTATCTCTAGATGCATTTGAGATAACCAAATTTCTTCTGAGCTTTTGTTTTGCCCTCTATTCCTAGCAGCCTGCTGAGGAGAAGACTGTCTCTTTCCATTAGAAACCATTTGCTACCCACATCAGCTAGCATTTATCTTCCCTGAACAGCACCGACCAACACCATCTACAATATATCAGATGAGACCTGACACCTTTGCTACACTATGCCTCATACTTCTAGGGATCATGCAATTTCCTTTTCCTCTGGGAAAGACTTAAGCATTCAAATCCTTTCTTTTCTCTGTACATCTCATTATACACTCAGCTCTTAAATATGTTTTCAGACTAATATATTGCACTCATCTTTATGGCCACCCAAGTCCCATTAAAAAGGTCGTGATACAAACAGGGATAAGTGCTTCTGTATAGAACTGTATGTAAGTGGCTAGGGAGTATGGAGGGTCTGGGAATTCCAGTCTTTGGCCCATGCACTGTCATTGGGTCTGAAAGGTGTGATTGACTTTTGAGACTTCTTTAGTAAAAGTTGACCTCATCACATCAAGTGGACCAGTTTTCAGTGCCTGGAAAGTGAGGGCTTGGAGGCTCTACACTTTGAACTCAAGCCCTGTGGGTCCTTTCAGGGCAGAGCTGTAAGTGTTGCCTCTGTCCTCAGGGCCAGTCTGTAATGCAACAGGGAGCTGCATGTCCATTTCTTCAGGCCCACCTGTATCCCCCTGTGAGACCCCTTTCTTCTCCTCACTGAGCCTCTGCCTTTCAGCCTCAGAACAGCTTCTGCATTGTGTGAACTTCATTCAGGTTTTGTTTGGCTGGATGTTAAGTGACTTCTGCTGCATAATGCTTTAGGGCAGACAGACAGACAAGTTAAATCAAATAATGTCTACCTGAATGCAAGTGTCACTGAGAGCTGTCTATTCTCAGCTTCTGTCCTCAGACCAGGAGTCACCTAACCTAGTAAAAACAATTTATGAGTGAAGACATCCAGCCAAAGATAACCCATTAGAGCTTCCTCACCAGTCAATGGACTAACACATGCAGCTCCACAGGGTAGGTTACACACCCCATTAATCTTCAAATGGGATGAGTATTCTCTGGAGAGTCTGGGCCCTCTCCATTGGCTACTGCAGAATCCTAAATGACTATTTTAACGTTGTCAGCAAATCTCAGCTTGAGCATTAGCACTGGGAGCTGCCCTCAATTGCCAGCATTGCTGGTTGTACAGGCTGTGAGATCAGGAAGCACTGCTGCAGTGCTGTGTGTGCCTTTGAGGGTACATGCAAACCACTGGTTAAGGTCCTGGAGGCTGCTGACTACTCAGGATGCTTCCATTTGTTTACTATTTTCTTCAGCCACAACTTAAGACAAACCCTGAAAGAGACAAAAGTGATTATTGGGAAGGTTCCCTTAGAAAAACAAGAAAACCATACGAAGAGTGGCCAGGATGGGATATGCAAAGAGGTTTGTCATCCCCCTTGGGCTGAGCAATAAAAATAGTACAGGCTAAAAATATACCATCTATTCTTGATCTGTCAAAACTATTTGTACCACAGCTGCAGCCTGGATTTCCATGAGATGTAGCTGACCCTGTGGTGTTAGATGTGCATATACCTCACTAGACCTGGGATGACCCTTCACTTCAGAGCAAAGTGGGGGCTCAGGGAAGAGGAGAGTGATGAATACTTCCACAGCCTGTTCACCTGGCTTCCAGCACAGCACTGTAACCTCCCAAACTCCCACAGTTATTTCGGCAGTGACTGCTGTGGCGTGACCTGAGTAAGATGCATTGCTCACAATGAGGAGTTGACAATCCACAATGAGATGGAAGAACTAACAGTGGTTTAAGAAGGGAAAAAAACTGCATTCACAGCAGTGAGATGCAAAGGCTTTTTGTGTGCAGAATATTTACAGCAGTCAGTATATCGGTGCTTGCCAGAGCGAGTTATCAGAGCGTTAAGAGTTTATCATTCAGTTTCTCTTTCATAATATAGGCAGGGTAACTGTGTCATATTTAACAGGGGTAAATTTTGAAATAAAAAGGAAAATTAGTTTTATTAATTTCTGAATTACTGTTACAAGTAACTAATTTATAGGACCAGTAATAAAACCAGAACTGTGTTCACAAGGTAACATCTACAGTTCCAGAGGAGTATGGCCATTAATAAACAGAAGTGAGTGCAGAATTTTAAGTACCCTTCCTTAGTCCAGAAATATGTTCTTTGAAAACCTCACATAAGGGAGTGAGCAATTCAGCTCAGCCCATTAATTGCCTTAAATATCATGGCTGGTAATCTGCAAATTAGATTATAAAACTTCATTGCATATAAACAAATGCCAAGATGGATTGCCTCTGCTTTCTTGGCAATTAGTTTGCAGAATAGTTACTGTATTTTATGTTTAACAGTATTAAAGAGCCAACAGTTATTTCACAGTAAAGCAGCTTCATAATGAATATTGGTTTTATGAATCTTAAGTCCAGTCTTTTATGGTTGCCCATCCAATTCCATTTTGAAAGACACTTTTATTCTCCACTTGACCTAATCAGGTTCTCCCTACAACACCTCTGAGCACCCAGGAATTGAGTCTCCAGGCCCATATAGGGACATTATATGTCCAGTTTTCCACAGATATGGTTTTTTCTATTATCCTATTTTTTCCCCTTGCCAGAAACCCAAACTGGTGGGATGATGAGAAGCTGCCACATCAGCCAGAGATTTTTGGGTGTCTGGTGTCTCCAATAAGTGATGTAGATGGGTAAGGCTCTGTCTGGGATGCTCTACACCTAGCAATCAGGAGTGGCCATAGAGCATGTTATGCACAGTAGCTTTCATGTTATGGGGAAAGGAAGAGTTAAATGTATTTAAATGCTGTTCTAGACCACAGCAATTAACAGGTATGTCCACAGAGTGACCACCCCTTCAGATCTGTGGGCAGTGACACAGGTCTGTGTACAGACCTATTCCTCACCTCATCTGGTGGTTGTGGGTGTGGCACCAGACCTGAAGAAATTAATCTCTTTTTTAGGAGACCAGGTTTAAACCACTGAAGAAACTGTTACTTGTGTCAGTCTGCAACTGGGAAGGTGGCTTCCCAGCCCTCTCCAGCTTATTGCAAGAGAAACACTGACTTTTCCCCATCCCTGTGTTAGGCTTTGCCATTAAAGCAGCTTATCAAGCTCCTCTTCCTCACTACCTCTCAGCCATTAGTTATTGGCCCTACCTCAGGCACAGGCCAGAGAGGTGACAGCTCTTAGGTGTGAGTGTAGCACTGTGATGACCCCAGAGGGCTCAGCTTCTCAAATCACATAAGCACAAGGGACAACAAAGGTGTTTAAGTCTCTCCCAAGAACCTGATCCTGCCAAAGGAAGGACCAGCACTGTCCACAGTGCTGAGCAGGGAGGAGATGGAAAGCTCCATCTCCTCTCGTCAGAGATGTTGGCATCCAGCCAACCTGAAGTGATAAGAGGAGTTTGCAATCCAAAAGGCCCTGCTGGGCTCAGGCCAGGCTCTACCAGAAACCCAAAAAGTGGAGGAAGGAACAGATGAGAAATATACGAAAAGGAATTTCCTTAGTCAAGCATCAAGAGGTTGGAACACCCCCAAACAGTGTGGGACACACAGACTGCTGCCCACAGTGGACCAGGGGAGTGAGTTTGAACTCTTGTGTCTCCGTGTGAACTCAGCTGACTTGTCTGCTAAGGCACTCACAGACACCTCACCCTGCTCTGCAGAGCACATGTGCTTCACCTCACAGGTGGAATTTCAGGGGACTCTCCTGGATTCCAGGAGCTGCAGAATAGCAAATTTATCTCCAATCTTCATCACTCCAGAGAAGTAGCTCAAACCAAATATTTTGTCTCAGAGGTACCCTAGAGGATTTTCTTGAGAAGACATCTTCTTGTACATTATTAGAGTGTGTTCTGGGTGGTATCTCCTGCTGAGTTTCAATAAAACATTTAACAGCAACAACAGGGCAGAGATGGGAGAGCTGCTCTGCACCCTCCTAAAGCAACAACTTGAGAGATGCTGATGGCACACTTGGCTCCACATGCACATATAACCCTTGTGCTTTATAATGTCATTCTGTTGCATTTTTGTTTCCTTAATTTTCCAGATTCAAATGTAGTGTTAATGCAGTTTCTCCCCCCCATCAGACACAGCTGTTTAAGTCCTGGCTGCCTTGCACCAGCAGTTTAAACATTTCACTTACACAGGCAGCTGAAAAAACACACTTCACTCCTTCCAAAGCAAATACATGTGAAATAATATTTTACTCTGCATTTTCAGCTACACTGGGTGTCTAATTTAGAGTCTGCTTAGCTCAATAGATTTTCCTACTGAAATTAAGGAGGATTTAGATCAGATTCTCACTGAGAAAATAAATTCCGGCTCTTCTACATACACACAGATAGCTGGTAGCTCAGAGAAGTGCATTTTACTTTGAGTGCCTTCCCTTGGATAAAGCAAATGCCTGTTAATTTCCACAAGATGTTGCCACTCAGTGAAGTACATGCTTGAGCTGAGGGCAATGTTATCTGCATGACATTGCACAGTCCCAGTGCTACAGCATCTAAGTGCTCAGATATGCAAAGGCCATGCTGAGATGGAATATTCAGACCATGAATTTTGCACCATTATCACAACTTGACAGCTCTCATGTCCCCAGTGTCCTCGGCAGAACGTGGAGTGGCACAGGTAGGAGTGTAGAAGAGCAGTGCCTTTAGAGTGGTCGTTAACAAAACAGAGTCAAAGCTTAAAAAATTACAGTGTTAGCTGGGGTCTGTGTCACCAGGGAATGACACTCCATTTGCATGGCTAATGCATGGGATTTTTAGAAGACAATAGGAATACTGATCATTGCATTTCCTTGAGATCCTGAGAAGTAGTACTTCAACACAGTCTCTCCGAGGATCTCTCCCGTGGCTCAGAACCTGCAGCTGACCTCCATGATCAGAGAAATGCTCATGCTCACCTTCTCAGTAGAGACTGACAGCACTACTCTTGTGTTCAACATGTCCCTGAGGGCCCCACTCCCCTCCTGGTCCACATGATGCATGAGACCATCAGGCTAAATCCACAGTCATGATGAACATCCCATTTCACCAAAACCCCCCTGAGCTGAGCAAGTCCCCAGCCCCTCAAGGCAGATGCATCCTGATTACCCTGCTTGGGTTTAGTGACAGAGTCACTGTCTTGGCCAGGACTTGTTAATCTGAGCAGACAGTGCACAAGTCATGGATGGTTACATTTGCTCTTCCCATCTTTGAACTCCTTATTGCTCTCCATGCGGGAGCCACCGCAGAGACAAGATGTCGTGGGAGTCCTGTTAGGTGTAACAGACAGATTTTCACAACCTGTTTGAAACCCAAGCAAATAAACAATCAAAACCCACACACCAAGTTCAGCTGGCTCAACGACACTTTCCTTGGCCAGTGGGTTTTACCTGCCCATGACACACTGGATGTCCTTGGGAAGGAAAGGCCAGGCCCAGCACTCAGAAATCAGGAATCAAACAGCTGAAGGTCATCCATGAAACCTACATCTCCTCTCTCCGGGCCAGAAAAGTGCTAATACTCTATAGCCCACTCAGATTCTTCCTTCAGGGTAGTAGATTTTCCATATAAATATAACATTGGGAACTTATACCTAAACAAAGCTGTTTTCCAAGGCCAACGAGATGATAGACACTCCACTGATATCTCTGGGAACGACTCTTCCTTCTTTCCCAGAAACCACACCAATTACCTCTCTCCACACCCCGTTATTTCTTCATTTGAAATCTTCAAAGGTGGATCAGTCGCACCTGGGACATGCCTTAACAAGCACAGGTGCAGCTCCGTCCAAACACCACCAAGGCACCAGAGTTTAACAAGAGACAGGAAAAGTCAACAAAGAGAGTCAGGAATTTCTCTGCTTTGCATCAGCAAACA
>VYZT01054286.1:2706-14671 GCA_013400735.1 Pomatostomus ruficeps
AGAAAAGGAAGGTGCATATCCAGCTATGGCCTTCCTCTTTTCCACAGGGAAAGAACGGCATATCCCGACCGCTTTCTCTGTCCTGACTGCGCGGGTCAGATTTTCTTCAAGCTGACAGCATTTCACAAAGACAAACTGCCCAGGGATGGTGTGGTTGGGAGGCACCCCCAGCTTCTCAGTGCCCTTTGCTGCCTGCACACCCTGAGGCAGCTCTGTTTCCATCTTCCAGAGCCTTGTCTGCTGCACAAGCCGCACGCAGGTCGATTCAGGAGGATTAAAGGACAAAAGCTGAGAGAGCAGGAAAATCTCCAATATCATCAGGAAACGTGTTTTTCGGTTCCCGCTGTTGGTTCTTGTTACTTTTATTTCCAGTGCGTTCACTCCGCCTGCTGCTCTAATTTTGACATTTTCAATTTACCCATTAGCTGTGATTAACATCGTACTGCATTCACGGGGAGTGACTTTGCTTGCCAAGGAGCTTTTCTGAGGCACTGCAGCTCGAACAAGGAGCCACACCTCACTCTAGTCAAGTTTAATCTTCCCTAAAATGTTCATTTGGCAGAACCTGTGTGTTTAATTCCAGCTCTTTCCCTGCTAATTAAACGGTGTTTGTTATGTGTCTATACACATGCAACACAATTATTTAATTACCAGGAACATGATGCACTAAAAGACTTGCAGGAGGACGAGCCAGGAGGGCAGATTTGATGATCAATTCCTTGTGCAGTTCTTGTTTTCATTGTAAAGAAAACTTTACACGCTGTTTGAAAAGCACGTGGTAGAAAGGGTTTATGAGAGGGCTGAGTTTTTCACGGGGTAAAAGGAAGAATAATAATGCGTTATAAATGATCCTCTCTCCGGTGAGCAGAGATAGGACATGTGGAATTGGAATGAAGCCACACCAGGGTAAATTTAGATTAGGAAAATTAGGAAAAGCTTCTTCACTGGGAGGCTGGTCAGGCACTGGAATAAGCTCCCCACAGAAGTGGTCGTGACACCAACCTGTCAGAGATCAAGGAGTGTCTGTGTCACTGAAACTGCGGGAAAACCAAAAACTCTCCAACATTTTCAGTGTCAGAGGATCCAGGCGTTGCTTTATTCCTGCCCAGGATGGGGCTCTGGCCAGGATGTGCCACAGAAATCATTTCATCCACACCCAGCCCGGCTGTGCAGAGAAAATCATTCCATCCCACAGGGATTTTCCCCGATTTCCCCCAAACTTTACCCAGTGACACCCCCAGAGCTCCATTGGTTCTGTGTCCATCGGTTCCAGGCTCTGCAGTTCTGAGTGTTTTGTTTCTTATTGGTTACAGATTTTCTTTGCTTCTGATGCTAATTAGATCTGGATTACTGGGTTCTCTGATCAGGTTTTTCCTGGAATAGGTGGCTCCCCCTGTGCCAGGGATATTTTTTGTGCTGCTGGCCCTTGCTGGTTGTTCTCTCTGTGCATCTCCTGTGCTGCTCCCAGCCTGGGGAGATGCTCAGCTCATCAGGCCTCCCCCAGTTCATTCTGTGATGGTGAACACTGACTGAAGTTAAAAAAATTTAAAAATTCGTGTATTTTGCAACATCTGGACAATGCTTTTAGCGACGTGGCTTTATTTCAGGTAGTCCTGAGGTGATCCTTATGGATGCCTTTTAATCTGAGATTTTGCCTCTTCAGTCTCAAATCTGGATTTGGTTTTTTTACGTTTCTCATCATAATTTGCTCCCTTTCCCTCGGTTTCCTGCTCAGGTTTGGAAGCTGTGTCACCTCACATAAAGAGCTGATGTTTTTGTGCAGGGGTTGCCAGACTTGCTCCGACCTGTAGCACACATTATTCCATTTGCAGAATTTAAGATCAAACAGGGAATGGTCACTGGACAGCTGCTAAAACCTCCTAATTCCAGCTGTGGCCAAGGCCATCCCAGGCAACTGCAGACACCATGCACCGTCAAAATAATGCAGAAACTTTTAATTTTTATGAAAAAAAATTGTGTTTACTCTGCTATAAAGGAGGGGACAGTGGTTTTACAGTTGTGAAGTGAAGGCCCATTTATGACTCCTCGTGGAGAAAGGAGAAGGTGGATACACTTCTCCCAGAGCAGAATATTACAGACATCCACGTGTGACAGCAAAAGCTGCGTTACCTCAGCACAACAGACTCCTGAGAGGTCATATTCTCAGTGACACGTGATATTCTCAGTGATATGTAATATTCTCAGTGATACGTGATATTCTCAGTGATCTCTGATATTCTCAGTGCCATAAACTGCCTCCTGCCAACTTTCGTGAGGCTGGTGAGCAAGGCTTAAAAAAAGAGGTGGGGTCTTTATTATGGAGATTTTAAATTCTCAATTAGGCTGCTTTCCGAACTTGAAATTTTGTGTTTTGAACTCCAAATTTTGTGTTTTCCTGCTGCTCTCACTGCTCGCAGCCTGCGTGCTCGGAGTGGGAGGAAAGAACACAGAGGTTGTCTGAGCTCTTGCACTAATCCAGAACAGCCAAAGGTATTCTGGCATTTGCTGTCCCCTTGGACAAAAAAAAATGTGGTGATAACTCACCTGGGACTGGGACTGTGGGGAAAGCTGCCCTGATGGGGGGAAAATATTTCTTAAACTGGTGGGGACAGACAGCTCTGTGTCACAGGAGGGTTCCTGGCTCTTTTCTCTGCTTTCCCCAGCAAAGTGCTATTATTCTATTCTATTCTATTCTATTCTATTCTATTCTATTCTATTCTATTCTATTCTATTCTATTCTATTCTATTCCTCAAGGAGGGCCCCCTGCTTTTTCTGAAACTGAGAATCAATCATTCCTCGTTGGTTTTTTGCAAGATCTTGCATGATCATGGTCACAAACACGATCCTTGAGACCACGTGTTTGTTATCTACGCATGTTGATTATGCCCGAAACTCACGGGCGTGATTTTAATCTGATTTGGGGAACTCACATCTGCTATTAAAAGGCTCATGAGTGATGGCTGAGCAAGTGAAACCATCAGATCTTCTACCAGGCACTTTCAAGAAGCACTAATGGGTTTTTTTCTGTCATCAAGGAGTTTGTTTTCCAGGCATGGGGCTGGCCTTCAGCTGTTTGCTGATTTCGGAATGCAGATGTGCTCCTCTGCTGTTTGTTTGTTTGTTTTGGGCGGGAGCAGGGAATAAATGAACCTTGTGTACATTGCAGAGATCTTCCATCACACACAGAAAACTTTAACGAGACTTTCTAGCTACGTGTTTGTTCTGTTCAATACTGAAAATGATTAATTATCTATTGTGTTATGAATTTTTTACACATTATGCAAAGGTTGAATGAGCGTGTGTAACGTGAGTAAAATAAATCAGCTGAGTATCAAAATTAGAATTACTTTCAACCCTGCTAATTCTCTGCAACTTTATCTTCGCCTTCCTCTCCAGTGCGATTTCTGTATTTTTTGCAAAATGATGAAATTTTCAATTTACAAACATCAGATCTGTGCTGTTTTATAAAAGTATTTGTAAAAATATTTATAAAAGTAAATATTTCTGTCATTTGAAGTAATTCCTTTATGAGCGTTTAGGTAAATTGCTGTGTTCATTGGCTCTTAAACTGACAAAATATCTACACAACAATCATGCAAATTGTCCTGGTGCAAGGTGCTAATGTGCCTCCAGAAAGGGTGGCACGGGGATTTCAAATTAAGCTAAATTTATTCGTTGTTATGCTCTTGTCACCAAGAGCAGCAGAAATGATGTGGGAAATGTGGCAGTTAAATTAGCAAAGAATAGTAGATAATTCCTTTTTATACCCGGAGGCTGTAATGCTGGATGAAGGGGAACGGTTTGAAGGGGAAAATAATGAGAGGAAATTATTAAGCAAAGTTTAGATTGGGTATCAGGGAACTCATCGAGACAGTGAAATCTGTTACAACCTGGAATTATCTCCCAGAGGAAGATGCTGAAGCTTAATTGCTTTGGACGTTTTTAACCAGTCTTGTCAAGCTGCATGGGGGAAACGCAGAGAACGATCTTGGGCCTGCGGAGGGATCCAGTCGGTGGCACGCTTGGCCTTGCCACTTCTTGTTGCTCTGATTTTTTAGCTGTCACCAGTAGTGACAGTGATGGCTGCAGTGATTTTTATTGTGGGTGGAGACCACAATAAAAGAGCTCAGCGGCGTTTCTGCGTCAATCCGAATTTTCCTTCGGGTGTGGAAGCTCAGAAGGAATAAACCAAACCTGAGTTTGGGGTGATGAAACCAGCATTTGGTTCACTTGGGCAGCAAAACCTCTTTTAGGTGACCATAGGAGCGGTCAGGGAGAAATGTTCTTTAAGCTGCATTAAAGTGGAAAGTTTTTGGGTGCAAGGTGCAGGAAGTCTCTTTGGATATCAGGGAACTCATCGAGACAGTAAAATCTGTTACAACTTGGAATTACCACAATAAAAGAGCTCGGCGGTGTTTCTGCGTCAATCTGAATTTTCCTTCGGGTGTGGAAGCTCAGAGGGAATAAACCAACGCTGCGTTTGGGGCGATGAGAGTAAAACCAGCACTTGGTTCACTTGGGCAGCAAAACCTCTTTTAGGTGACCATAGGAGCGGTCAGGGAGAAATGTTCTTTAAACTGCATTAAAGTGGAAAGTTTTTGGGTGACAAGATTAGAGCAGGAAGGCAATGCCTGACAACTGTTCTATGGGGCTGTTAATGAAATTAATAAACAAATAGTGGTTAAAGTTTAATTATGCCCTCCTCCTACACCAACCCAGAAGGATATTCAGGATACAGGGCTGTAAACACTGTGAAAGTAGGAGAACTGCATAATTAAAGAGTTTCATATCAGTTGCAGTGTGGCTTTTTGCACGGTCGCATTTAAATCCTATTAACTGAAAATACAATGTAAACTCATTTGCATTAATGCGTGCAATCCTAAAACGTGCCAGACAACAGCTATGAGGAATGTTGCAATTTCCTGTGGAGAAATACATGGCATAAACATCCAAAAAGTCAAAGAGCAGGGACCCAAAAGGGAGAAGAAAACAGTTGTTTGTGCAGGAAGTGAATCCACAGGGATTTCAGGAACAAACAGTCCTGGTCTGTGACTAGAGCTCATTTCTTCTCTAGGCTGTGCATTTCTTTGACTGAAAGGTCAGGGTTTCCTCTGTTTGTTTCCTGGTGAAGAGTGAATTTTTGATGAAAACACGTGTGGAAAGCAGGGGAAAGAAGAGGGAGCTGGGCCTAACTGTGAAATATCACAAACCAGGAGTGAGGCACTCCAGTGCGTAATTCAACTGCACATGGGATGGACAGGCAAACTAAAACACATTTGTACTCACTGCCCTCTGTTCTTGTAGCATTTCACTGGTGTAAGTGTCACCGAAACTGTGGGAAAAACAAAAACTCTCCAACAACATTTCAGTGTCAGAGGATCCAGGCGTTGCTTTATTCCTGGCCAGGATGGGGCTCTGGCCAGGATGTGCCACAGAAATCATTTCAGCCACACCCAGCCCGGCTGTGCAGAGAAAATCATTCCATCCCACAGGGATTTTCCCCGATTTCCCCCAAACTTTACCCAGTGACACCCCCAGAGCTCCATTGGTTCCGTGTCCATCGGTTCCAGGCTCTGCAGCTCTCAGGGTTTGGGTTCCTGGTGCTTCCAGATCTCTCCTGGTGCTGCTCAGGCCCTCAGTGCTGGGTTCTCTGCTCAGGCTGGGCCGGCCCAGGGCTCTCCCCTGTGCCAGGGAGATTTTTGGGAGTTGATTGTTCATTAATTGCCCTTGCTGGTTGTTCTCTCTGTGCATCTCCTGCGCTGCTCCCGGCCTGGGGAGGTGCTGAGCTCATCAGGCCTCCCCCAGCTCATTCTGGGATTCTCTGAACTGAAGTGATGAAATAAAACATTTCAAACATGGTGTATTTTCCAACAATCCTGCTGCAGAGTACTGTGGGCAGTGCTTCAGCAGGAGTGAGCAACCAGGCTCTTCACCGGCAGCTCGTGCTGGGGGCACAAACCACTGAAGCCCCTGGTAGGAGGAGGCAACACCTCTGCCGCGCACCTCTCAGGCCACCAGCCTGCCTGGAACAGGGATGGGAAAGCACAAAAGAGGGCTCCAGGCAGAGTTGTGTTGGAAAATATACCAAGTTTAACATTTTTTACCAAATACTGTGGTCCACCTAAGTTAGAACCGATGGACACGGAACCAATGGAGCTCTGGGGGTGTCACTGGGTAAAGTTTGGGGGAAATCGGGGAAAATCCCTGTGGGATGGAATGATTTTCTCTGCCCAGCCGGGCTGGGTGTGGCTGAAATGATTTCTGTGGCACATCCTGGCCAGAGCCCCATCCTGGCCAGGAATAAAGCAACGCCTGGATTCTCTGACACTAAAAATGTTGTCAGAGAGTTTTTTTTTTCCCTGCAGTTTCGGTGACAGGATGGATTTTCCTGTCATGCCGAGCTCTGGTCACTGCCATTTGCAGCCTCTGTTTCTACAGTTCCCATGAGAGGTGTTTGAATCAAGGGCCATGATTTTTTTGGTGTGTTTGTAAAGCATCTTGGGGAGCGTCCAGTTCCATTTTGGAACCAAGAGAGAGGATTCCATTTCCAGGCCTGTCCGTTGTTGTTACCCACTGTAAACCAAGCCCTTTTCTCCTCGTCTTGTGTGGGAGCAGGGTTTACTCCACTCCTGCCCATGTCCAACTGCAGTTTTACCCTTTGGATGGGATGAAATCACCATTTGCTGAGTTCAACATGTTACAAACACCCCCTCGCTGACCTGTGGAAAAAACATCCAAAATTTAAATGTACTATGGGTCAGAGGGACCTCAAAGAGCGCACAGAAATGGTGGCAGAAGGGTGGCAGTGGGTGATGACAACACATCGAGTCGATTACAACAATCAATTTCAATTAAAACAGACCAAGAGGAGTCTTCGGGGGGATAAAATGTTACTCAGGAAATGTGGCGATAAATGCAAATCGCTCCCTGCGCTCCCGCCTCTGCGTTTGGAGAGGGTGAAAGGGGTGACACACTTCAAAGATTCTGCATCAGCTCAGCTGCTTTATTAGAGATGTGCTTAGCACAGGAATATTGATCCCAGCAGCACAGGGAATGGAAGATAAGATCTGACAGTATTAACAAGAATAAAGCTTGATGGTCTCTTCCATCCTAGAAAATAGCATCTCAGGATATTAAGAAAAAAATAAGATAAATTTACATTTCAACATGTGAAAAATCCAGATGTAGTCCGTGATATACAGGGGTTTTTTTTTGTTTTGGGTTTTTTTTGTTGTTGTTGTTTTGGGGTTTTTGGGTTTTTTTTCCCTACTTAAAAATGACTTATTTCAAGGGAATTATTTTGAATTTGCAGCGTGTGGCTTTTATTCCGTATCGCTGCGAAGCGTTTTCCCTTAGGTAACAAACAAACATAGTTGTGGATTACATCATCTTGTTATTAAGATTCAGCCACAACTGTGCAGCCACGGGCAAGTTATTTAAAATATATATATTTAAATAGACGTCTTTCTTCTGCAACTACTTAAAACCAGAGAAATGTGGATCCTCTGGAAGGTTTGAAACAAGAGGTGGGCTCTAAATAGCAAAGGCTGTTTATTGCTCAGAGTCTGCGGTCAGCTGAGCCAAAAGCAGAGGACAGATTCATGACATCAGACAAGAGTGGTAAATGGTTTCAATTCCATGGCAAACTTCCCGAGAAATAAATCGACAGAGGAGCAGAGCATTTGAGGAAATTTAAACTCTGGTTCTAAAAATCTTCTGAACTCTGGTTCTAAAAATCTTCTTCGGCTTCTTAAAATATGAATTTTTTCAGGACGCCTAAGAGAAACTGAGTTGTATGATTTTGTGTTTGCCAATCTGATGGTTTACAAAAACAACTTAATTAGCATGGGTCTAATTAAGACATTCACACACATTTTTGTCTAATTTAGGAAAATCACAAAAGCCATTCCTTCTCCAAATTGTGCACGAACTCTGTTTTAAATACAGGAAATTACTGCACCTTCCTGCTAATAATGATGAAGATTTCAAGGCCACTATAATTGAATATTTTGGGGGTGACTAACTTATGTTTATGGTGGTATTGAAGCCAAGATCTAACTACTGCAAAATTAGAATTTACTACGTGAGATCTAGAAAAGAGACCTTTTTGAAGAGTTTGCTTTTAACTTCACTCTTCTTGGCTTTGCCTCTCTTCTGTGTGATACATAATTAATTATCCTGTTGAACCTGCAGAAGCCAGATTCCATGTCTGCGGCTTCAGATGAGACATGAACTTCCAAATTGCACTTTATACCACCCAAAAGTCTAATTTGGTGCCCAGATCTAATTTTAGCCTGGCTGCAGAAGCAGTGAGCAGTCTGAGCTGGGGGATGCCAGTCAGAGTTCCCGGGTAAACTGATGGCATCGAGGCCTGAGCTTCAATTTCCCAATTCTGAACCATTTTTTGATGTTTCTCTATGTCACGGTTACTTGCTGGGGAGTTCAGAGAACAAACTGGGTGTTGTGGTTTCGATCCTGGCTAAGTGCCAGGCACCCACGGCAGCCGCTCACTCGTTCCCTCCCCTGCCACAGCTGGGCCGAGGAGGGAAGGAGAGGGGGAAAAAAACTGAGGGAATTAACTCAGAGATCCATGAGTTGAGATAAGGATCCAGGAGAAAACGCTCCAAGGACAAACTAGGCTTAGCTTAAAAGTTGCAAAAGTGAAAATTTATTACTATATAATAAATAAATAAACATCCTACCTCACCATGAGCTCACCACAGCCTGCAAAGAAATCTCAACTCCAGAACTTAAAACCTACTCTCCCTCCTTCTCTACTGACTTTAGTGTCTCCGTGTTGTTTTCCCTCACAGGTTCTCACATCCTCCTCCTTCTCTAACTAAAAGCAGCTGCGTGTGCATTTTGTTTTGATTTTTCCTTAAATCTGTCATCACAAAAGCGTAACTAACTTTTCTAATTAGCCTAAACATGGCCAGTGACATGTCCATCATCTTCAGAGCCATCAGAGATTGGCTCTGCTAAAAATAGTAAAAAACTCCAGAAACTTCTCACAAAAGCCATCTTTATAGCCCGCTCCCCTCTACTAAAACCACAACACTGGGATTGGTGGCTGAGGTGCTGACAGCAATAATGGGATGATTTAGTCAATCAGGTTTTAGGGCAGAAAAGTTTTTAAGAAAAGAGGAGCCAAATGGGCATGGGAACCTCATGCTGCTCGGTTGGAATTTTCACAGGCAACAGACCCTGGCACAACGATATCATCTGAATTTGCGGGAGAAATAAAAGGCAGGAGGTGGGAATATTAATTTTTTTTCTATGATTGAAGAACTGGTGAAGGAGCATCCCCAAGAGGCCCCTTTGGAACTCCATTTGTTTCGCAAGGGAACCTGAGTGTCTGGTATTGCTGATGCTCCAGCTGATCTCCCAGCCTGGTCCTCTGCTTTGAAATCTCCCCTGTGACAAACCTGCTTTGCTCTGAAGGATCCCAGGTTATTCCCCCTTTGCTGAGAGGGGAAAGCTCATGGACACCGGTCATGGCACCAAGGTTATCCCTGAGCAGTTCTGCCTGAAAATTGTGATTTATCAAACATTTCCTGACGACATCTTCTCAAAGCTGAGGCTACCAGGTACCAACTTAGTGTGGGGTATAAAATTTCACAAAATTTCAATAAATTTTTTGCCCTTGCAGATGAAAGCAGGGCCTCTGGCAGCTGTTCAACACGGAGCTGTTCTCTGCACCGAGAATATTTCATTATTTGCAGTTGATTAATTGACTCTGTGACGAGGGTGGCTGCCCAAGATTTTGCTAAATTGTGCTCTCAGGACAAAAACGACTTAAATGCTGGTTCTCTGGAGATCACAGAAGTTGTTAAATATTGGGGATGTCTTTTGATTTTGTGCAGATTGTCCATATGCTCTCAGCTGCTGGAATGGCAACCCATGCACAGATTTAGGTGCCCGATTTTGGAGGTTTGCCCTTCATTTTTAAAACGAGGTGGGAGTGGTAGGAGAGGCAGGAGGATGCAGAGGAAATGATGAGTCCTGTGATATTTTGGATTTCTCCTGATGCCAGTCTCAGGGCAGAGCTATTTTTAAAAGGAAATGAGCATCCCACCGTGTGCTGAGATGTCTTTTAGGGAAACCTGGTGTTCCAGAATTGAAGCTGGTACTATCTTATTGGAAAAATATGCTGATTATGTCTGCAATTTTCAACATATTTTTGGTTCTGGAGCATTCCCATATGGTTCCATTTATCTTGGTCATCCCTGGCTGGCTTTTTTCTCTTTACTGCCTCTCCATCTTTTATAATTCGTCTTATTTTTCTGTCATTTGGTGTAACAACTATTTACTTTTGCATCTTTCAAGTAGCTCTTCCCCACCTGCACTCATGCAGGGGCAAAGGGGTGGTTTCCAGCCTCCTTGAGCACAGGGTTAACTCACTGGGTAATTTCTTCTTTTCCCGCTGCAACACAGGAACAAGAAGCGTTCGTGTCCCTGTCAGGCTGGCAGAGTGACTCACGAGCACAGGAACCATTTCCAAAGCTGGATCATGTCTATCAGAGCTGATTTTAAATGCTGGGGGGTTTAATTCTGCAGTTTATGTGCTGCCAGTCTGATTTGAAAGATTTATATTCCGATTTATATTCTCCAAAGAAGGGATCGCAGCCCAAACCAAAAACCAGGAGCCAATGGGAAACGCTGAAAACAGTGGGGATTTTTTCATTGCCTTTGCTGGGCATTGGATCTGGTGTTGGTAACAACAAAAACTCCGAGGCAGAGGCTTTTAGCCAGCAGCTCTTCTCTGACTGCACAGAAAATTACCTGGGAGTGAGCACTTCTGCACCTGTGTATTTACTCATCCGGTGAAAAGAAACGAGAAATCAAAATATTCTATCCAAACAGAGAACGGATTTGTAAAATTAGAAATCAAAGAATGACCTGGGTTAGAAACACACTTTACACATCTTTAAATACCTCTGGGGGTGGTGATTCTGCCACTTCCCTGGTCAGTCCAATTTAGTGCTTTCCAGCCCTTTCTGTGAAAACTTCTTACCCTCAACAGATTGACACTCTCACCCAGCTTGGTGTTGTCTGCCAGGTCACTGAGGGTGCACTTGGTTCCCTCATCTGGGTAATTAATAAAAATATTTAATATTACTGGTCCTCATACTAAGCCCTGAGGAACCTCACCAATGACTGGCAGCCAGCTGGATTTAATTCCATTCACCACCACTCTCCAGGCCTGGCTGTCCATTCAGTTTTTTACCCGAATCTTTTGAAATCCAAGAATCATTTGTAGAAAAGATTGTGTGGGAATATCCCAATGTAAATATTCACTGCAGCCGATATGGAAATGAATGTGCAGATTACTGCATTGCTGTCCTAATTTTTATTTTTTGATAAGATTAATTATGTTTTCAGTTTCTCCTCACAGCTTAAAGTATTAAACCCTCCAAATCCCATTGCTGGTATTGCAATGCACCCTTTCCATCAATGTTTGCTGACATCACGGCAGCCAAAGCTTTGTCTTTCTGCTGTGTTCTTTGCAGAGCTTCCTGTCAAACAACAAGAAAATCCTTATTTCAAAAATACTTTTGCATGTAGTGACAGCAAAAGTATTTTCGGGTGGTGAAACCCAAAGCAGCTTCATTTTGGAGGTGAGAGAGGCCTAATATTGTAATGGTGTCTGGTTCCTACTGAAGGCCGACTGGAGACAAATTATCTTACCCCCTCAAAACCTCCCTGTTGGCCTTTTTATTTCTGGCTATGTGTCCTTTGGAAACAGGAAGAGCACGTGTAACAAAAGGAGAATTGTGATTTACAGAGATAGGAGCAGAATCGTGGAATGTTTTGAGCCGGAAAGGACCCACGAGGATCGTTGGGCCCTAGAAGGTTAAAATGAAAAGTGATACAGGCATTTGCCTCGATTCACAGCGAAATTCAGGTTCAGGAATGTGCAAGGGGGTGTGGGAAATAAGAAAGTGTCCAAAGGAGGGAATGAGG
>VYZT01054287.1:2646-63338 GCA_013400735.1 Pomatostomus ruficeps
TTGAATCAGGTAAGAAATACTGAATGTAGATACATGATAACACCACAGCTATCCAAACCATATAGCCAACAAAATAACTGTCCACAACAAAAGAGCAGAGAGAAAGGGCAGTTTTCTCCTGTGTTTTGTGTATTAACACCCTGCAGAGCAAATGGTAGGCTGATGTTATGGATTATTGTATAAAATTTGCTGTCTTTTCTTCTATTTCTTCTGCAACCTGTACCTTTCAATTACTGTGTCTCACCATTATTCAAGGCTAAAATCCTTTCACCAGATTACTAGTACTTGAGTACAGATTTTTTTATTACGTGGGTATACATCTTCTAGGTTTATGAGGTCTGTTCATGAAGGAAACAGCAGCACAAACAGTAATACAACTATAGGCAGAAAAATTAATTGTAAACGACATTGTTAATTAAATAATTATCTCAATGCATTCCGTAGTGATGAATGTGATTATATGAGAAAATGCCATAAATACAGTACTCTATGTTAAATGAGGTAATGACAGTAAGAGGACTGTGATGAAAAGAGACTGAATATATTATATATTGAACACTTAGAGGGTCTGATTCCAGACTTGAAAAGTAACTGCATGTTAGAAGGAAAATACCTATTACTTTTTTATTCAAGGAATTCACAAGAGGGATAGGCAGCCAGTGAAGACATTTCAATGCAAGTACAGTGTTTATAGGAAAAAGTAATATTCCCTTACCTGATTTGCAAACACTCTCATTTAAAATTCTCTGACATTTAGTGTTAACAGATTGGCCTTGATCACAGTAATCAGCTCAGTTACCAAAGGCTTCTGCTATATATAATACTAATGGTACAGAAGGTGCTGTTCTCAGCAGGCAAACCTAACCAGATGAAAGAGTAATGATACGGAAGTATAGCCTGGGTGATCACAGCTAGTAACAAAAGCATTTGACTTCAACCGAAGTTTTAAGGGAAGAAACATTCTACCAGTATAAATAGCAGTGATGCAGGTGGACCATATCTAATAGTTCTAACTGCAGAAAATCATTTTGATGCATCCATGCGCACCTGCCAGTTTGGCAATGGAAATTCTGAGATATATGTGTGAGAAACAGAGAACAGGGTTCCCCCTCAGCAATACAGTGAAATAAACAAAGATGAGCCTTTAGGCCTGCTCAGGTCTAAAGAGAGTAGGAGGCTGATTCTGTGAAGGACAAAGCACTTTCATTTGCATTTTTTTTTCTTTATTGATAATTTGTAGTGAGCACTGCAGAGCACACTGAGCATGCTTGTTTTCAACATGGTAGCACTGGAACAGACAAACACAATCCAAATTTCTTCGTCTGCCTTGGCTCTGCCAGTGTGTGCACCCAGAGCTCTGCAAGAAGCAAGGCTTTCTGCTGCATTGACAGATATTAGCTTTACTGAAGTTCCTATGCTGTGGAAAGAGTACTAGCTAAGGCTTTGCAGATAGATTTCTCTCTTCTTTTGAGGGGAGCTTGGGGCATAACTTATTGAACAGGCTTAAAAATGGAAATAAAATGTTGCAAACATTTTCTGTGACATGTCAGTGGAAAGCTGCTGAGCTGGTTTTAATCTGCAAAAATTATTCTGATTTTTCTGAAGGAAGGAGAAAAGTGTGTTCCTGTACAGCATACCTCCAAAAGCCTAGCTACTCTATTCATTTACAGCACAGGCCAGGTCACTTCCTACACATCTTGGGAGAACAGACAAGTATTTATTCTTCTTGCACTTGATTAAGTAGAGGAAATGGTACCATTTCATCAGGCTTTTTTTTTTTTTTTAATAAGTATTAGATCAAAAAATAGTCCCAGACCTTACTTTAAATGGATTTTGTGATAAGTTAGATTTATAACAGATTTGAGTGTCAGCTTCTAACTTCCAGCAGTGATGTTAGTGGCAAAGCAGATTAGAAAATTGAAAAAGCAGTAGGTGAACAGGAGTTCATACAAAGAAGGATGGGAAAATATCCAAGCAAGTGGCATCAGAAAGAGAGTTTATAATTTAATTAAATTATGAAGAGTAATGGGTCAAGTGATGAAAACAACAATACAGCCTTTCAAGGCAATAAGGATTAGAGAAGCCATCTTCCAACTCACAAAAAAATCAGTCCTTCATTCCAGTAACACAAGAGCAATTGTAAATTCTGTTGATTAAGTTTGCATGCAGTGAGATACTAGACTTGCTCTAAGATCTGCAATGCCTACTTTAGCGACTGTGCCACAAGTGCACAGGGAGTATTCTGAATAATTTTATGCCCACAGGACACCTATGGAGCATAAGTGTGAGTTGAGGTCATCATACAAAAAATGAACTATGAAAATATTAGGATTGTCCAAAAGTTTCATTTTTCTTGATCTTTTTACAACACTAAGATACAGACTGTCAAATTTAACACACAGGCCAATAATTGCTGTATAGACATGACAGAAATAAAACCATCCCTGATTTCTAATGGCATCACAGACTGAGCCCATTCTGTGGCTCTTCCTTCCCTGCCTCTTACCTTGTTTTCCACTTCATTCCCCATGAGCATAAGGATCCAGTTCCTGATTGTCTCATACAGAGTTTTGAGAGTACATCTTATTTTGGTACTCAAAATTTTTTTCCTTTTTCTGAGATGCTTTATACCTGTTGTTTGATTTGCTTTATACAGCTACATTTCTTCACATCATGACAGCTTTAGAGAAAGTATGCAAGAAGAAAGCATGTGAACTTTTAGTATACATGCAACAGCATTGCCTCATCTGAGGTATTAAACTGGCTCAAGTGTCATAGCCCTCTTCTGATGCCTTTTTGAAAAGCTGCCAGTGGTCCAGAGATTCAATGGAGTTTTATAATGTTATACTGCTCATAGTAATAATACTATTACTTCAATTTATGATTAATAGAATTACTCAGATATTTAGTTAATAAGCCTTTAGTCACTTACTTGGCCTGTTAGCAAGATGGATTTGACTGTCCAGGCCACCAGGCTATTTGTGTTGCTTCTTGTTTCTTTTCTTCATCTCTTTAGCACCACTTGTTTTGCTCAGGAGTTCAAAATCACTCATAAAGCATAAGTAATTGCCAGCAGTTTGTATATGGGGTAGTAATAATAATAATACCGTAGAATGAGGATTGTGAGCTTGGAAACTCTCTGTTTTTAGAAGACAGCAGCAGGAGGGATCAAATTATACTGTGCCAAAAGAGGAAAGTGATTGAGATACTAACAGCGAATATCTTCTCCTAGACCACACTGACATGAAGTCTGGGATTTAATTAAGGGAACCAACACGCCGTTGAATGAAGCAAATGAACCTCCAACAGAAAATGAACTGATTTAGTGTGTAATAGTTATGAGAGATGTTTTGTCTTGTGACCACATGGTGATCTTGAACAAAAAGCTTCCTTAAACCTTCTTTGTGTTTTCAGTGTTATTGCAGAGATATGATGAAGGAGCTATCTCTGCACTGATCTTTCTTAAAACTGCAACTCTAAATCTTGTGGCTGTCTTTGGCAGCCCTTGATTAGTGACTACTTCACTGGTGATGAAAAGACTTGGAAGAATAGTTGTCTAAGCACTTGATCAAACCATATTACTTAGATCTACAGCTAAAATACAATAATAAACATGTATCAGCAGTAGTGGTTTAGTTGATGTAATTATTTTGTTACATTTTAGCTACAGAGCTAAATAGGATATTTTGATCATGTAATGCAAGAGGCTGCGTTATGTTCTTTGAGTGTTGTAATAAGCTGAATTGTTAAAATTCTTCACATTTTTTCCTATATCTGGACAGCAGTGGTTGATAGAGAAAGCTGTTAAGACAGAAGAACAAGACATTCCCACATGAAAAAATATGAACAAGTAGCAGAGGACTGTATTTGATGCATGAAAGAGCTACAAATACTGAACAGATAAAGTGAGGCTTATTATCTCTTCCTTCGTGCTTCAGGAGTTTGAATATGCTAAGAGACTCAAGAGTTGAAGTGCTGTAGCAGGAGTAATCTGGTGAGCAAGAAACATTGCCTAAGTGCCAGGACTGCCAGGCTGTCACATTCCTACCTGGGCTGGCTCTCAGACAGAAGCGTGGCAGGAGGTCTGTAAGTGTCTTGAATGCTGTGCATACCACCAACAAACTCCGAAAATGTTAGCACTCCAAGAGTTGGGATTTTTAAATTTTTTTTAAATAACATTTCAATTGTTATAGTTAATAATAGAGGTTTAGGGTGGCTTCTTTTGGCTGTAATCATAAGATATCCAGGCTGGGAATATATTACTTGAGGAATGGGGATGGGGCGGGGTATCTGCTTTTTCGTCTAAATTCTTAATCAAGTTTCCTGTTGCTTAATGCTAAATGCTGAGCAAGGTGGGAGTCAGTACCTTCTGTAGTTTGAGAACAAGTAACTTTACTCCTGGTAAGAGTCTCCATAGCTTTCTCAGGAAAGCAAGCAAGCTTCTTGCTGTGGGTAAATGGGTGCAGTTCCTCTCAAGTTGATGAAAATCTGGCTTTAAGAAATTGTTTAGCAAGTGTTTCTTGTTCTGAGTATTTTCCTTTTTTAGACCATTTGTCACTATTGGTCAGTCAAACACTTCCAGCAAGCCAGGAACACTCTGTTACGGAGCCACTGATACAAATACCCTTGTCCCAGCTAATGCAATATTAAATGCAAAAGAACTTTACTGCTCTGTGATATGTTTTCAACTCTGAAAGAAGCTTATTTTTGTTAAGGAACATGCCAGGGGTCTGGAAACTGTTGTCATATGAGACTTAAAAATATGTTGTACAACAAAGAGCTTGACTTTTTGGAGTTTGGGATGTTTTGGAGGGTGGCCTGGTACATGTCTGGTTTTATGTTTTGGGATCAACTACTCTTTGTTTGGTGGGCTGTCTTTCATTTCTAAAGCCACTTCCAGTTCCATAATTTTTTCTTCAAACCTTCCTGCTTTTCTAAGACCCCAAGATACATTATGTGTTCCTGATTAAATTCAGGATATATATGTGGAGTCAAGCCTGTTCTCTTATATGCTGCTGTAAAAAAAGGTCAGCTTTTTGTCATTCACTTATCCCCTTTCTTTTCTATTTCTGCATGAATCACTTCATTGGCAGGCTATAATTTATAGCTTCCTCCCTGTAATATAAGTGCAAATGGTTAATTTTACTGACATAAATTGTATGCAAAGGACATGCTTAAAGTTGATCAGGCTTACTAGCCTGCTCTTACAGCCTTAATTTGTACCTTATACAAGAAGAAATATAATAAATGAAAAAAGAATGGCATAAGGGAGTGTGACAATTAAAATAGGTGAGAAGAGAAGAGGGAGATATTTTCCTTGGAAACATTTTCCTTGGAAACTTAATTAACTCTAGATGAATCTCACAAAAAAAGAAATAATATGCAATTTATTTCTCAGTGTGTTAACTCTGTATTTTTTGTGAAATAAAAGAGAAATAAGTATATAGCCTTTGATAATTATATAACCACCCTTCTGGACATGAAGTTAAAGAAAAGAAAACAAATCAAAAGACCCTAAACAACAAGAAGTGAAGTTTATAATATGAGAAGCACTGTGTATTGAAATTGGGGATAGGGAGGCAGCAGCAACGCAGCAACATGTGTGGGTAAAGCAGGAAACCTAAAATCCAGTGACCTGCTTTGTAATTTAAGAAACTGATCTCAGTGCCTGCAATGCTAGCAATGTGTCATTTCTGGATGCTAGGATGACACAAAACCTGTGTGAGAAGGAGGGAAAACAATCTGCAATATGGGACTATTTAATGAAGGATAGCTGAGAAGTTAATTGTACCTATGAGTTTTTTTATGAATGCAGGTAACCTGATCCTGTGAAATATGTGGATGAAGTTCACTCTTAAGCTTCCTGAGAAGCTTGGCATGGGGGCTGCTATTGTGCACAGAATCACAGGAGACACCAATGCCTTGGAGGCAGCAGTCAGCCCTTGTTTGCTTTCATCAGCCAATTCCAGAGCTGTGATTAGGGTTCTTCCAAAATCATTTGTGCTTTCCCTAGGAATAACCAGAATCAGTATATGGTGTATCTTTCTTTTAGTAGATCTATAACTTGAAATTAAATTCCCTTATTTTAGGTATTACACAAGGGACTACTATTGATAACATAATTTGCTTCACAGCATCATCTGGATTTTTTTTTAACCCAACTGAATCCTTAATTATATAATTATATAAAATACCTTTGGCAACTCCTTCCCAGGTATTTTAAAGCAGCAGGGAGAAAAATCTAAATTGCCTTGCATGGTATGCTTTCAAAACATCAAATTAGAAAGTGGTGGGTCATTTAACAAATAACCACCTTGACAATAAGATAAGAAAGAAATTAGTGCTAATTATAAGCATTCTATACAATAATTTTCACTGAAATAATGCTCCCAAATATCTACTGGAAATCTAGCAGCTTTTCCAGACATAATGGACTCCATTTGCTCCCTGGTGTTCGTACCCTTCTGTTCACGTTGGTGGCCGTGAGATTTATGGCATGAACGTACTTTGGCTTTTCCCATTATACCGCAGAACTAGGAAACTGTAACAATGGAGAATATATTCAGAAATGCACCCACGTCAGAACCTGCCTGCTTAGTAGCCCAAGTCAGAAAAACACTCCCAAGGTAGACAGATCATCAGTTAACACAGTAGGTCTTGCAGCAGCCTGCATTTGAAAGACTCCTATTAAGCAGAAGAATCTGAAGAAGTTGACTTAAAGCTGTAGAAAACAAAGGAAATATTTTTCAGCTCTTCAAGACTATTCCTGTTGGACTACAGAAGCCAAATGGTGCTGCTTGTGAGCAGTTCCCTCACCACAAGTGACCCCAGCCTGCTGATTGCACCTGGTTTTCCCTGGAGCATGATGATGAACCACAGTTTCTCTTTTCTGAAGGAATTCATAAAAATCCCTCCTACTAATGTTATTTAAATAATGGACAGTTATTTGTCTGCAGTTCCTAAAATTTCAGTCCCAGAAACAGGCTCAACACATCCGGGTTTCCAAAGGCTGACATTGGTGTGTCGCATCTATAAAGTTGATTATATAACTCTTGCTTAAAGGAGTAACTACTATTCAAATATTAGGGATCTTCATCTGGTAATATCAACACTGTGATGCTTTCCTTCATTTTCACTTCTGCAGCATGAATGAAGAAATTCCTTTGAATTATTGATCTGTTTCATAGCCACTTTAGACAGAACATCACAGTCTTGGATGAAATCTTGGACAGAAGCCAGTCAGTGGAAAAACTCCCAAGACAAAACGATATTTAGTTTAAAATCCTAGTTTCTGTAATCTTATGAGCTCACTCTAGATGAGAGATTGGCACTGTAGCTCTGAATGCCTTTCCTCCTTTTTGACTTTTGCTAGCATGGATCAAACACAATCTTCACACAAGTTAGTTTTCTTTTATTATCACTCATTGACAATAATGTTGTGATGTGGAGCCAAAGTGAAAGGAAAAGAGGAATACCTTCCAACCACTTATACTGGAAATTATTTCCAGATTTCCTTTATAACTGTCAGGTATATCACTAAAGTTCACAGCAATTTTTTTTTTTAAAGTTTATTGAGATCATTGTGAAAAAAGCTTTTATAAATGGCTTTAAAAATTTCCTGCAAACAACCATGGTCAAAGCATGGTTTTGGCTTGATATAATATTTTTAAAGGAAATTGAGATCTTTCTTTTACAAAAATTTGAAGACAGTTTAATCAGGCTGAAACATGAATCCAGATTGAAGCTAACTGAAAAAAACAGATGAACTTTTATAGAGTCAGAGAGGGAGGATTCATACTGAAACAAGCTGACAACATAAATAATAATTCATCAAAGGTTTTGGTTAACCTGAACGCACTTCTGTTTTAATTAGAGAGCATTGTCCACTTCCATACTGATGGTTATTTCAGATTGTAGTCTCCATGGACAACTCCAAAAACAGCACTGGTTTTCAGCCAAGGGTAGAATAACTGAGTGCAATCCTCTCTTGATTTCCATGGAGCCACAACAGTGATGTTAGATTAAGTTAACTTGGAAATTTAGCCTATTAAGCAGCGGTCAGCTATGTGCATTGCTCAGCTCCACTACACTGTTCATGATTCACAGGAAATTAAAACCTCTGATTTAGTTGTATGCAATTAAAAGAATAAATTTCATCCTTCCTTCCACTAAACAAGTATAAAGTCAGTTTTTATTAGCAGTGCAATCACATCCTTTGCATTTTACCAAATAGCAAGTATTTTCAGTCAGACTTTCATGTCCTTGCTGTTCTAACTGCTACAAACTATTGCGTTCAACCAGTCAAAAATAGCTTTCTAATAGTTCCATTTGCCTTCTCCAGTTAGCTTAGGTACTCTGTCTCAGTGTGGTAGGATATTATGTGCAGCTACACCTACCTTTGTCACTTCGTAACAGGACCAGAGTAATAGCCAGGAACATGGGACACGAAAGGACATTCCAAGTAAAGTTTGTCCCACTGCTCTCCTTGGTGCTATGGCATACAACCTCTTCCATGAACTTGTCAAGCTCCATCTTTACAACAGCTGACGTGGGTATGAAGTCAGTCAGCCCTCAGGGAATGCCAGCCGGTGCTGGCTGCTAAAGCACAGCCAGAAACAAGCCATAGCTATCCACTGGTGCTGGTTCCAGATTCCCACCAGAGCACATCCAAATCCCCTTACCTATGACATCAATCCTTCATGCTAACAGATCCAGTACTTGCAGCCTGGACAAGGCCACACAGCATACTGCTGAGAGCTCTAGGCTGAAAACCTTCTCTTGAAAATGAGGTGCCGGCGGTTGTTCTGCTGCTCCTGAAAAGAACCCATGTGAAGGAAAGGAAGTCCCTCTAGGCTCCCCCCCATGACTCCTGTGGCTTTCCTTCCATTCACACCACACTTTAAAGATGAGAAAACCTCTTCCAGGAGCACCTGACATTAAAGTTAAGGTTTGACAGTTTAAAGACGATAGGTAGGGCTCAGACCTGGACTTTGATTTTGATTTAATGTCTAGTGTGATCTTATCCAAAGACCAAAAATTTCCTGCCTCTGATAGATATTTCCAATGTTATGTATCTATCAAAAGTACTTGTTTATCTGAACCTACACCAAGCCAAACTCATCCCACCACTGAACCAGTGTCACATCCAAGAGCAAAAGTCCCAGGGTATTATAGGGAAACTTCCTACTGACTTCATCCTGTGCTGGCCTGAGCCCTTATTTGGCAATTTTCCTGAATGATGAAAAAGGAAAAAACAGCATGTGTCTTCTCCTGGGAGACAGAAAGCATCTTGTCTGCCTCTCATTCAAGCTTTCAAACAATAATTCTCCTTTATAACTATGTATTGTTTCTGGCAATAATTATGGATATAAAGCTAGATAAGTTTGGTGTAAATTAGCAGCACTCTGTGAAGTCACTGGAGCTGTGCCAGTATATACCAGTTGAAGGAATGGTACATAATGTGATGTTCTGGAGCTGTGCCAAAATATACCAGCTAAAGGCATGGCCCATAACTCTGTATATCAGCATCTTTGTGCTGCGCTCCTTTATCAACAGCTGCTACATATTCTAAAAACAGAGAGAGAACACAGGCAGTTTTCTCATTACAACTATTTTACAGAGTCTTTGAGAAACAGACACCATATGTGATTAAGGTTTCTGGGCCCTTTCCCAGTGCAAATAAAAAATAGTAATTGCATTAGATCCATGCAGTGTTTTTGCATGTCAAAGGTGGTTTGGTCCAAGTGATCTGGTATCCTTCTAGACTCTAAAAGATGCGGTGACATCAAGCTGCTCCCTTCAGCTCCTTACACTCAGGCATTAGGTACCCAGAGGGTTCTGACCATTGTACTGCACACAAAAGACACAAGCAACTCGTACCTACATCTGAGCTGCACTAGAAGACAAGTGCTCAGGCATAGGACATGTTTATATTTATTCCATTATTAATATAATTTCATATGTAAATGTTTGATGAAATTGACTGTGTATGTATTAAGATGATGGAATGCTTTTTTTTTTCTTGCTTAAAAGTAAACCATCAAATGTTAAGCTCCAGAAGGTATAATTAATAATACTTGCAGTCTGTGGTTATGGTGTTCTGCCCTGTATTCTAGCACAGGACATGAGTTTTGCTCCAAGATATTTACAACTTAATGTTGCCACAGGTAGTAAAATTCCTTTTTTTCCCTTTGCCTCATCTAACTTATTCTAGAGTCAGCTACACAGCTAAAGCTTCTAGCTGTCACCCCCATACTAATACTTGAGCTAGACCACCTCAAAGCACTTCTCTTACACAAATACAAATGAGGACAATTGCTAAGGATCCGTGTTTCCCAGCAGACAATAGGACCTTTGTTCTGTTAATATGTGCTTGAGTTTTGTTGGGTGTTTTTTTTTCCTCTGAAAGAGGTAGCAAAAGTACTGCCTTCCCGTTTTTCCTTGGAGCCTGGGATCAGTAGACTGTTGAGTGCGATTTCTTGCCTTATCTAAACCTCTCAGTGATGGTCACTCGGGAGCAGACAGGCAATGCCACAGACGTTCCCAGACAGGAAAAAGTGGCCCCAGAGGAAAAGATTGAGCAGGTCTCTGCTTAAATGGTTCTGACAGCTTTGCTTAGGGAAAGATGTTTTTCCCTGTTTATGGACATGTCCTTTTCCCCCCTTGCAATTCCCAGGACCAGCGCTACTTTTTACTGCGTGTCTAACTGTCTGGGTACGGAGCCAGGGGTCATGTGTCTCACAGACAGTAGGGATGAGTGAGAAACAATCCACCAAGGCTGCCATTCGCAAGGGGCTTGAGTCTTTTCCATAACATTTCCGTTATCCTATTTAAAGTTTAATACTCCACTGATGGAAGTCTCTCCGTTTACATCAATGGAAGTAGGGTCAGTGTCTGTCCTAACCTGCACATGCACATATATTTTCATATGAACCCTCCTCGGGCTGAAAGAACAAAAATGTCAAAACCATTTTACTGGTATTTAAGTTACAAAGTGAAATCAATTGGTAATCAGCTTCTGGTACCAATTCACATATTTGTTTTTACAAGCTGTGCTTTATATTCTTTTACCTGTCAGATAAGATAGAGACTATTATTTTCAACAAGAATATTCTATAGACTTTATTTTTTGCTGTTAATTTTTGCATTTTGAGTATATCTAGCAGAAGTAAGAGAATCTTCAGCCAGAGTTTAATTTTAGAAAGGAAATATGGTATCATGCTTGAAGATTTTCTTAATCAGTCAGATTTGTCCTGAGTTTCAACTTCAGATAAGAAAACAGACTATTTTATCATAAGGTTTTAGAGTGTGTGAGGTTTAGTGCCAACCAAAAATGGCTCCCAGTATCTTAGTTATTAAAGTCACATTTGCTGGCAATTATAGCTATTTCCTGCATAAAATGAAGTTTCCACAAATGCTTAATAAGTCAAAAGAAGTCAAATAAAGGAAATATGAAATAAATTAATATTTTTCTGTGATTTCAGTATCCCATTCACTGGGTTAAATGTACACAGGAACATATATTTATTCCTGATAATGTCTAAAACATCCTGTGTCTAATAAAACTTCCCCAAATCACTGTTTCTGTCTTCCAAGATGTTGAAGCTCTCTTGTCTTTGGTGTAGAGGAGCTAGACACTTTCCACCACTAGACAGAGTTAGAAAATAGCCTTTTGCTGTGATCAACATATGTGAACTCTAACCTCTCTTTAAAAACCCAGACACTTTTATAATATTTTCAGCTACTTTAGTTAGTAGTTTTGCTGAGATTTTGCTTTAAACTTTGAGATATATATAATAGATGAGATTTTTCTAAATGCTTATCTAATAAGCTTTTTCTAAATGGTTATCTAACAAGTACTATATTTAATAATGTCACTGTTAATCAGAGAAATATGGTTATTGTAAATTATTGATATTGAATTCAGACCACATATTGTAGGAATAATTTTTTGAAAGTGCACTAGGCAGGTCAGAAATAAAAGGAACTTTAAAAAAATGACAAGACAAAACAATACAAAACAATGCAAAAAGTTGTTCCAAAGCTTTTTCTTCTCTTTCCTACAATCTTATGTTTCTGACATAAGTGCCTGAAGGGTTCGACCCAAATTCCTTTGAAGATGAAGGCAAAATGTGCTGTGGAGCTTTTGTCCAAGCCCTGTAGGTGCTCCTGGTGCTCCAGGTTTAGCAGCCCACCCTGGCTGCCCATGAGGAGTGGCTATGCTTGCTGTTTGCAAGACATTGATTAACATAATGAATTGGATCCTGACAGTCCTGTGCACTTCATGTTAAATTTCTTTCACAAGGACAAAAGAAGGTGTCTTTCCCCTGACTTCAGTGAATGTGAGTAAGTGGTGAAGAATTCCAGAAACTTCTCACAGGAGCCATCTTTATGGCCCCCTCCCCTCTACTAAAACCACAGCAGTCTAATATAAGAACAGTATTTTGGAATAGCCATAATGGCTGTCAAAGAAGACCCAAAGTCTAATGAGCTGTGGCACTATAGCAGTTCACAGAACAAATGGGAGAGAATGGAAGGAAAGCTTAAGTCCATGGTCAAAAAAAATTAAAGCCTAATCCTTGATGCAGACAGAAACAATTATTTGCCTGCAGCTGTTCCCTGGAAAGAACCACAAACTTGTGAACACAGACAGCTCATGATCTATTTAGTCGTTAGTGGACACACCCCGCAAAATAATGGCAGGGTGCTAATTATATTGAACCATGTACTAAGGTTCTAGTTCATTTTTAACTCTGGAAAACTGTCATGAAATTAATCAAAGGTAGAAACTGAAGGGCTTGGCATATTGCAGCTTACAAGCAGGCATCTACCACATAATTCTCTGGCCAAATGGGTTTGGGCAGCGAAAAATTAGTTTTGCTGATTTGTTCTCCTTAATGAAAATCTCATTAAAAATCCCAGAGATACAAATCATTTGCAAAAGGCACCAAAAGCAAGGCCCTTAGTGTCCACCTGACTCATCTTTCACATCTGAAAAGTCTTCCCTCTCAATTCAACCAAGCTTTCAGCAAACGCTACTGAGTTTGGCAATTACTCCCAGGAGTGCAACTAAATTGGACATTGTCTTGTCATAGAGTGACATGCCTTGAATATCAATACAAGGAATATAAAGGTTCCTTGTGTTTGCCCCCAACTTCCAGCATTTTCACAGCCTGCTCTCCCACCCGTATATAGTATCTTCACATCATATGTATCACTGCTTCTTGTTGACCGGAGGAAGAAGACAATTCCAGATGGATTTCTGCACCAGGTTGCTCTCTACAGAGAATTCAGGGGTTGAGGGGGGCTCCTAAAGAGGACAGGCAGGACCTGTTGTCCTTTGGCTACACATAACTTTGCAGCAGACTCCGAGTATGATTTGTCAAAAAACATCAACCTACTAACATTTTCCCCTGCCATTTCTTCCAGCAAAGAAACTGAAGGTAGTTTGTCATTGTCTCATGTTCACTCCTGGTGAAGTAGAACTCCCACATTTCTAAAATGCCTTGTACAAATGCAAACATCCCTATGTGCAATGGTGTGCTTCACCTCTGAAAATAGGAATGAGGCAGCTACCTTCAGCTGCTCTCCCTTCTCCTCAGTGCAAGCCTTTGGTCTGTTGGGAAGGTAAGAGACTTTGAAGACTTCTGACATTGTGACACTTACTCAGTTTCTCTCCTCATTTGCCAGGGACTCACAAACACACCTTGAAGTTTCTGAACAGCTTCCTGCTGGCTTCAGTGGGTGTTGGATTGGGCTTGCAGGTACAACTCCAAGTCTATTCTCAGTAAGGCAGTGTTTCTGACCCCTGTAAATTGGTAATTTGGGATTCCCTGCTTTTTTCCAAACCTAAGGGCTCCAGCTATGGCAAACAAAGTGCTTGAGCCATGCCAAGAAGCCAAGTAGAATAATTTTCTTCATGAGAACTAATTAGATTAAATTGGGTGCCCTGCTCGGAGGGATTCAATCACAGAGGCGAGTGCCAGAGAAGGAGCCTGGCTGGTTTGGCACAAGCAACAGTAAGGGCTGTGATTGTGCCGGTCTGGGGCTGGCGAGCAGTCTGCACATGATGTCACCTTTCCCGCACTTGTGAAAATGTTGCGAGGACCTGCGGCAATCCTCCCAGAAAGGCTCGGTCTCGTTGCTCCTGGATGCGGAATGTATGGCTGCCTGGGCACACACCTCGTTAGGGAGATACATGTAAGGCAAACAAACCCCACTCCAAGAGCGTTTATCTCATGGCACAGAATGTCGCATGCCACCGGATCAAAGCTGTTGGGAACAGATGCTGTTAGCAGAGCAGCAGCTGAACTCAGATCCTGTCCACACCCTTCCTGTTTGTAGTTGCCTACCCGGGGGCTATTATGTTCCCAACAGGGCGATGATTACCCCTCCTTCCCACCCCTGCTGCCACTCTCCAGGGAGGGTATACCAGCGCTCGCCTCGCTGTCTGCCTTCGCATTCTCATTGTTTCTTTCGGAAGGTGCAGATAGTGGGCTAGACACTCCTTGGCTAGTGCTCTGATAAGGTTCTGGAAATTGTTCTCATGTGGTACAAAGAAACCTGCTTAAAAGAAGGAACTCTACCCAAAATAACAAAACTGACCTCAGGGCTGATTATTTTTTTTTCAAGTAAGGAGCTTGAGCCTGTCCAGACTGGAAAAAAGAAAAGGTCGGTGTGGCCAGATTGTGTCTTTTACCGCACTGGAGTAAGGTGGCATTGCAGTTAGTGATGTTACCAAGCTTTCTTGCAAGTGCTCTGGAGACTGCATTCCAGCTCTGCATGCAAGGAAAACTCTGTTTCCTCACGGCCCTGCAATGACTTGACTCTTGTGCCAGTCATTTATATCAAGTTTGGCTTAACCAAAATAACCCTAACTGTGAGCAACAGTAGTGTAATCTTTCTTTGACAGGGTGGAGAGAACTGCACTCACAGTAAAAGGAGGTGACTGGGAAAGCAGAGGTTCAACAAGAGGATCTGGGCAAGGAGGAAGCAAGTTCCTTTTCATCCTGGCTGTCCAATAACCTCTGATCACTTCGTTAGCTTATGATTGGTTCAACCTGTAAAACACAGCAGACTTGACTGATTTTCTCTTGTGAAAATAAGGAATACTTGCCAAAAGTATCACTGGGGCTAATCAATGGAATTTGGATTTTAAAATGCCTTCTCATTTGTATCTGTAGCAAAGACAGAAATCCTTTGGCAGCTTTGGTCTGGGATTGTCAAGCAATTACACAAACATTTGTACAGGTAAAACATTTCCTACTTTGCTTCCAGTGTGAAGCCTAATTAGTTCAGAAGAGTCATCATCTTCTAAAGACCAATTCAAATACACTGCTGGCAGGTACAGTTTGTGGTTTATTTGTCCCTGGTGTTTGCAAGTTCAATGGCAAAACTGATACAACTGGATATAATCTAAAGTAATTTCTCTCAGAGCAAATATGATCCTTCCCCTCTGCTGGGCCATAGTGAGGCCACATCTGGAGTATTGGGTTAAATTCTGGTCTCCATAATTCGAGAAAGACAAGGAGCTACTGGAGAGGATTCAATAGAGGGCCACAAAACAGAGATCCACAAAGATGATCAGGGGTCTGGAGCTTCTCTCTTAAAAGGAGAGACTGAGGGAACTGGGCCAGTGTAGTCTGGAGAAGACTGAGAGGGGATCTTATCAATGCATATAAGTATCTCAAAGGCAGGTGCCAGGAGGTTGGTGCCAGACTCTTCAGTGGTGCACAGCGACAGGATGAGGAGTAATGGCCATAAACTGAAACACAAGGAGTTCCATCTCAGCATGAGGAAGAACTTTGTATTGAGGGTGACAGAGCACTGGAACAGGTTGCCCAGGGAGGTCATGGAGTCTCCATCTCTGGAGAAATTCAAAACCCACCTGGACTCACTCCTGTGTAACCTGCTCTAGGTAACCCTGCCTTGGCAGGGGCGTTGGGTTAGATGATCTCCACTAGTCCCTTCCAACTCTAACTATTCTGTAATTCTGTGATTATATCAAAATTCTCAGATTAGATTGCCCACTAATAACTTCTTGAGACATCTTTGTTTGCCGTCTTACTATCTCATAGAGGTTGAAGAAAAGCAACAACCACATTGATGGCAAAAAAGTCAATTGCATTACTTCACATCAAAGAGAATCATAGGATGCTCCAAGTGACCAAGCCAGTGAGTGAGGAGACAAAATAATGATAAAAATACAATGGGCTGATAAGTATTAAATATGTTTTGTATTTTAGGATCTCTTTAAGAGAAAAGGAGATATGAACTACTCTTTAAAAACCTGATTTGTAAGTTAACTCATTCAGAATTACAGAATTACAGCAGAAAGTAACAGACACTTGTGCACTCTTGGTCCGTGGGTCACCCTTATATGCTCATCCAGCCTCCCCTCAAAGTTCTGGTCCTTGCCCACTTTTTAATACAGGCTGTTGGATCACAGAGACAGCTTTTGCCATTTCCAAAATACCCAATATCTTCGCATCATACTTTTCTCAATTCAATTTCTGTCCTTACAACCCACCATCAAACCCTCTGGATGATGCTTTCAATGGGAGTGCAAAATGCACTGGTATCCACGACTCTATCTGTGATGATAAAACATGCTGAGGTCTGGGAACGTGTTCTCACTCCTGAACATTTTTAACTTTCTGAAAGGTCCCTGGCACAGTTTAGTCATGCCAGTTAGCAGTTCTCCCAAGGCATTCCTGGTCACAGCTCACATGGGGCCTGTTCCCAAAAGGCAGCCTACCCATGGACATTCTGCTTTGGAGGTTAATAGAGTTCAATAGCTACAGATGTGGCCAGGCTGTATCTCCCACTTTGGAGCCAGACAAAGGGCTATAGCACTGTTTAGTTTACTGATTATAGATGCAGCCAATGGCTTTAAAAAAGCCTCTCTGTGTTTTCCTGATTAACCTTTCCCTGAAATAATACTGCAGAGGGAAACTCCCTGCTTACAAATCCTAGATCAGGCTGTCTCTTTCCTGGGTGTTTTCTCTCTATTAATTCATTATTTTCCCTGGCAGCTTATTTGTTTTCCCACTTGTGCCTTCCTATCTGCCAACTTGTGCAAGTTGCACTGTCCTTTCCTTATTTCCTCTGTCTCTGATGTTTTCTCTCTCACCATCATTTTGCACTGTGGCATCTGTGGGAGGGGCTTTCCTTTCTCCTCCCCGCAGTCTGTAAGTGCTGACTGCAGCCCCACAAGTGGGAATGGGGAGGAAGGAAGGCAGCTCTGCCTCATGTTTGATGTTGGTCCCTCTCCTGTGCGGGGACTGTCCTGTCCCATTCTGCTGCCACACATAAGACGGGATGGTTTTCTATCTCTGCTGTCAGTATTATTTTGGCTTTCAGTTTTTTCATCCAAAATCTCTGTAAGGCAAGAAGCAGGCCTCCGACCTTCCTTGCATGGTTTGCTCCTCTGCACAGTCACAGCATCAGCAAGATAGTGCAAAATATCCCCCGGGCACAAACACAACAGTTTGCCAGGGCGGCATGTCCAGTTTCAAATGCCCTGAATCCCTTCCCATTGTGGAACGAGTCCCCTGGTTTCTTTTCTCTGAGCAGTCTGAGTAAGAGGATCATTTAAGCAAGAGAACTCGCAGATGCAATGTAGTGGTAGCCACAATGTGCCCATCTCATTTTGGTCATAGGAAAGTCCCACACAGGGACAGATTGTCTCTCCTCTCCGGAGGAAGACAACATCTGTGCAACCCTAACCCTGTCTCTGACAGCTGGAACTGAATAGGATTTCCAATGCAATTCCACATTTTTTGTTTTCTATTAGCTGACCATAGATGGCTTTCTGGTCAGGGTGCTCAGCACACTTTGCTAAAGCGATAGAGGGATGTAACTCTGACCTTCAGATTACATTCGGGGCCAAGCACTAGGTTTTTAGTTGTGTTGTCTTTCTCTTGGATCTAGCTCCAAACAGCTACTAACTGTGAAATACAATTCAGGGAGCTAAAAGTCACAGAAGGAAAGCAACAATACAGATATTAATGGAATTGCTGCCTTACAACTACTGTCTCCACAGCCAGCCCAGGTCAAGAAACCATCAGGAAAGAATTTTTGTTTATAATACAGCACAATCGAGCAGTAACAGCAGGATATTTGGGAAGACAGATGACCATTGTGTGCATGGCTGAACATGTATGCACAAGTGGCATGAGAACACGCACACAACACACCGCAGAAGGCATGAGGTATCAGAACAGTGCAAAGTCTGCTTGCAGAGAAGTGATGTTTAGGTGTGATTTCTACTTGACAAATTTTTAAGGGGTTTTTTTAAATTATTTTCTTAAACATCATTCAGGACCCCAGCATAAACTAAGAGCCATTACATATATGTAGCTGTGTGTTTCATCCTCCCAAAGGCTTTTCCTGGCAGAATGGCAGAGAATAGCATGGTGTACAAGAGTTCCATGCCTCTCTCTCTCTCTTTTTTTTTTTTTTTAACACTAAATATGTGTTTCTGAATAACATACTATACTGATAAAGTTAAACTTCATCCTGGTTGATGGCTATGCTGGGACCAAGCTCTCCTAGATTTCCTAAGAACCACTGCTGCTTAGTCCATAGATTCCAGGTAGGTTCTGCATCCAAAGAATGAAGAGTTTGATACGGAAAACACCTGTTTTTACCAAGAATCATGGTATTACTGTCATAGAAACCGATGCTGAGAAATTCCAAAACCAAGCTGATATTTGAAGACATTTCTGTGCTGCTACAAGGTGAAATAACAAGGAAAGTGGGCCCAGACTCTCCTCATGAAAAGAGAGCTGGATGCTCCTGGAGCTCACCTTCTGCTTATCTAGAGCCTTGACCCCCGCCTGTACCTTTTGATCCACTTGCCTACGACTGCTGGAAAGTTATCTCTTGCAGCAGGAATTTGCCTGTGCCTCATGCATCCATCTTACAGTCCACTTACAAAGTGGATTATGGGACTAACACTTCAACGCTCACAAGTGGGAAACCTGAGAGCAGGTCATGGTCTCCATCACAGGCGAGGTGTAACAGAGTCAAGTGGGAGGTCAAGCAGAACTAACTGGTTGAGGCTCAGCATGCTTCATGACTCTTCCCAGCCACAAAGGCTCTAGGTGTTATCTGTGTACAAGGATCACCCAAAGCATATTTATAGCTAAATAATTACTTATTTCATTGAGTGTAAGTCATTTTGTCTTCCTGCTCTCCTTCCCAAATTTGATCTCTAAAATAATTTTAGAAAGGTAATGGAATACTCACCTTCTCAGGGCATCCTGCAGCCAGCAAGACTGCTTGGGCTAGGGAAACCAGGAGGAAAAGCCTTCTCCAAAAACAATGGCAAGTTGCAGAAAAGAAGGGAAGGGACATTCTGTAAAATTATAAGTTGTTTGAGAGGACACTTGTCTTCCATCCTAAGAGGAAATATGAGCTAGATGACTTTTCTTTTTTTGTCCAATGCATTGTATTGGTCCAAAATAATTTCCCTTTCTTCCTCTCCCATACTGGTATATTAATAATTTTCCATATATTGTGTATGTGGCAGTCCTAGCTTGCTGTTTAGGATACATTTATTTTTCAGAAGCCTTTTATTGTACTTGAAAATATTGATACTTCCCACTGTCCCACTACCTATAATGCCATTATTCTAAGGGAAAGCTGACAGTTTACTTTAGGTTATGACCTTCTGGGCTTTTTATGGAGCACAATATTTCTTAAGGCTTGTGCTGGGCCAGTTGTGTCTTCCAGCCAGTTGGCTAACTGGCAGCCAGCAAACAACATTTCTTAAAAATGGACGACTTTCCTGAGGAACTTCTTTAGCAACTTCTTGAGTTGTTAACTACTGCAGGGGAGAGAGGAGCAGGAGGAGGCAGGAGGCTGTGATCAGTGCGAGCAAGCATTTGGTTTTGCCTGGTGACACATGGCTTTCTAAATTAGAGGGCTCTGAATAAAATAAAAAATATCAAAGCCATGTGTCTGCTTGTGGGTGCCACATTCTTTAGGATCACAGTGGCCGTCCTTCTCCACGAATGTCACAGAAACGGCTCGGTTTCATCCCACTTGAATGATGTGGCAATATTGTGAAACAGGCTGGAAAAGTGTCCCGAAAACCGTCAAGGGAAGAAACAGCTGGAGAGCTGGAAAGCGGCTGTAGAGACCCGAGTGCTGTCATTTTAAAAGGGTGATCGGGCTCTGGGCCTTTGAAATCATTTATCACAGAAGCCGTAACATCTGCCACCATCTTGGATTCATTCGAGAAGTGCGTCTCAGTAGCCATTTTAAATATGTTTGTTTTCAATTCAAAACACATAATTAAGTACAGGCTAGGGTAGAATATATGCCTTGAGCTGCTTTCTCTCACCCTGGTTCAGAGCATAGCTTTTTCACAACTGTGCTTTGAATTGAAAGCTTTTTTTTTTGCTTCTATTTTTTTAGGGTTTTGCTTTTTTTTTTTTTTTTCCCCCCTGCAGGGCCTGTTGTTTCTCAAGAATCAATTGAAAGTAAGGCTTCAGATTTAAAGGAGCCCATCTGATAGGAGTCTGAGCATCCTGAGGCCAGAGGGGCTGCCCAGCCTCCTGGGGTACTGAGCAGCTCCTTCCTCCAGCGTGGATGGAGCTCGGCACTCACAAACTGGAGCTGAAGCCTTGCTGTCAGAAGACTAAGCTATGCCTTGTGTTTAATTCAGCCATGTCCCACTTCTTAGACAAGAGACACGCAGATGATTTGTTGTTGTGGAAGGAATGAGCAATCATGTTACAAGTCTCCAGAGAGGCTACCAAAAAGGTAGTTATATCCTTAACACACTGCCCTTAATAAACTATTCACATCCTTTTTCCAGACTTTCTAGGAGGCACTTCAGAGGAACAGTGTGAAGACAGTACTTGGCTGTTTACATTGCCTTCAGTTCAGCCGACTTTTATCACCATCACTGACACATTGCAAACAAGCCTGGGGAACAGACAAGCAAATGCTCAGGAATGAGCCACTCCAGACCAATAGGGGATGGGTCGGACCTGCAGTTCTAACATTATCTCCTAAAGACACAGGAAGAAAAGCAAGTATCTAATAAAGCAATGAGTCAGAAGCATAGGTAGGGTAATCCGCTGTCCACTCTCCCAAAGAAGAAGAGGGTTTTTTGTGAGGCTGGGACAAATCTATCTATCTGAAAATTCAAGTCACACAAGTTTTATGAATGACCAAGGTGCTCAGATGCTGGGGCTACATGTGTGTTGGTGCACCATCCCCTCTCCTCAATTCAAGCAGACAAAAGAGAATAGGTGGGTACTTGGGGATGCTTAATAGGGACTTGCTCCCCACCTCTCTCAGTAGTGTGGCTCCTGTGCTGAGGAAAATCAAGTCTACAAGTGGGTCAGGATGTGCAGCATGCTTCAACCACCAAATTTCAAGCTGAGATGATTTCTGAATGATGGGTGAACTGGGGCTTAGTGAGCAGGTATGTGCAGCTCACGCTAATGAAATACAGAAATAGATTATCTCAGATTTCAATGACTCCATGCTTTTAAACATGATACCTTAATTTTAAAATACAATATATATATGAAGCAGTTTTTCTTTCCTGAAGGTGCCTGTCAAAACCTGAATTCAGAGCTATGCAAACAGAGAAGACCCTGTCATATGTCTGCAGTGAAATGAAGAAGCAGAGAGCTTTTGCATAATTTATGCTCCAGGTTTCTATAAGAGATACCTACAACAAGTATGTTCCTCTGATGATGAAATATATTCACTTTTCTGTCAGTGTTTCAATTGAAAGAGAAAATAATGGAGGAAAAAGAGGAAACTAATGAGAATATTACTAATGATAGGGTCCGTGTAAGAGACAACTTCTGTCTGTGGTCACAGTCTAGTACAAAGAAGATGGGATGCATGTGTCTTGAAGGTAAAAGTATCTCCTTGGTATGTGTGCTCCTAGTGTGTGTTTGGGAATAGATTGTAAATCTGATGTGGGGAAGCTGAGAGCAGAAAAAGCGAGATACCTGCTGCTACTTGAGCTAGTGCTTCCGAAGCACGAAGCCAAAGCATGCTTTTAATTTTCTGCCACACCCATNTTCAAGGAGGAGGGGATTTGCTTTCCTTTTTCTTACAAATCTGTTTCTCATGGGCTTTCTTCTTTGGGCATGCATTCCAGCATTACAGATGAGTGCTGAAATTACAGGGGTGAGAATTCAGCCAGGAATGAGTAACATGCAGCCATACGCACGAAACAGAAAACATCCTCTTTGACTAGGTGATAATTGGAAAGGCTGCCACATTGCAGTGTACACAAACAAAGCACATCCCCTTTGGGAATGTATTTTCTTTTCTCTGATGTGATTACATTTTTTTTGGAGGAGGAGGAGGACAGTTTTTCAACTGCTCACTGACGTACTTTTAAACATAATTGCTTGCTCCAGCAGCTGCTTCCACATATGAGTATACGACCACTACCTGAATGGGTCTAGCTGGTATGTTGGTGACCAGAACTAGTGTCTGGTTAGAAAGGGTTGATAACTTATCAGCGTTCCGTACTACCAGACTAAAGCCAGTTAAAGGTGTCTTGGAAAGAAGCTACTATCTCCTCATCTTCGGCAGAAACATATCCTGATAACCCTGTAGCTACAGCTGGTGACTGACAGGCTCAGCCAATCATGAGCAGCTGACTTTTTCTTCCACTAAAAGGCTCATCATCTCCTAATCTGCTTCCCTTTTATTCAATCCAGAATGCAGGGTCTTTCCTCCGGATCTGACCCATGCTTGCATTTCCTCACCATACTCTGACTGTAACTCCATCAGCCTGGAATGACCTTCCCAGAAAAGCCATATCTCCCCATACAGGATATAAAGGAATAATTTATGAATAGTTAACAGATGCAAATATAAACTTTTTGCATTAAAGGTATGACAGACTAAGACAGTCTACTGTTGGGTATCTTACAGTGACACATCCCTGAAGTCTTTTAGGGAAAGGAAGGAATATATTTTATCTGAAAAGGAGGAAGGGAAGGAAGGAAGGAAATACTACAATACTACTTTTTATAATATCCTTCCTGTGTGCATTGTCTGCTTGAAGAGCTGTAATCACGTAAAGAACCAACCTCTCTTGCCAGAGTGCCTCACAGGAAGGCTGATGGTTTTGACCCTCCCCAGCAAAGCTTGGCTACTGATCTGGCCTACATTGAGGCAAGAATAACACAACAACATTTACAGTGCCAGGAAAATAATAGTAAATTAAACTAAGAGACATGTGTAAATAGTTGCAGTTCTTTCTGGTGGGTAATTATTTCAGGTTCTGTGTGATCTTCAGGAAAAAGGAGCCATGTGAATTCAAAGATAACTCTTTAACTGGCAAAGGTTCATACAGTGAGGAGGATATTAAGATCAAAGCTGAAACTTGATTTAGGTTTTATGTTTTTATTAAGACTTACTAGACATTCTACCTTGCATTCTACAGAGAAAAGGACAGAGTCTTATAAAAGTTAACAAGTCTTCTTAAGGTCACTATTATCAGCAAGGGAAGAAGGGGCAAAATATAATTTGCTTTCAAAGCACAACACTTTCAATATTTGGATGTGATTTTGTATTCAACCAAAGCAAAAATAAAAGATCGTTTGATGAAAATGTTCAATAGAATTTAAATGCAAATTGTGTAAGAGAGCAAAAATATTTTCTGCCTTCCATGTGCAGTGGTAACAGCAGGCCTATACTGAGGCATTTAAATGTATTCAAAATGTATAATTTACATTTTTCTTCAAAGTTTTAGGACGTATGCACACAGCTTCCAAAAGAGGCTTTTAAACTGAGATTTAGGTAGGACTCACAAAGCCCGCTCCTAAATGAGCACAGTTGAAAAACTATAAAAAATTTGTGCACAAAGTTCCTAACTGTCTGTAAGGCTCTAAATGCCATTATATTCTAATGCCATTGCTTGTAAAAACACTCATGTAAAGAGCAGGTGACATCTTTTAAGATTTAACAAGATCCAATAGAGATCAGGCTTGCAACAGGTTTTATACTTTTCAATGCACATATATGGTATATACAACAGCATTTCATATTTCTGCAGGGAGACACAATTCAGCACAATCAGGTCCTGATTCAACAAAATCTACAATTACATACCCAAATGTTGGTATCTAGCAGGACCCACCAATGCAAGTCAACCTTCAGTCGCACCACACTCAGCAGGTTTCTGCCATGTATTTAGAGTCAGGCTCAGGCTAAGGTGATGTATTCAGGATCAGAGCCATTCCTCCTCACCCTGTATAATTGGGGTTGGAACCACCTTCCTGCCTGACCCAGCTCTGCTGGCTGATGGTACTGTGGCAAAGGGCTGGGACCTCTTTTGGCTCACCACGGAAGGCAGTCAGGAGCACAGGGCAGCCCATGTCCTCCACAGAGGCTGGCTGGGGCCATGGGGGAGCAAGGTGAGGGAGGTTGTTCTGCCCCTGACACAACCCCACCAGCTCAGAGTCAGCTGTAATTGCCTTTAAAGGGCTGCAGGAGTGCAGAGTTTTCCACAGATCAACAGGAACAAAGAAAACAAAGCACATGGTTTCATCTTAATCAGAACAAAATATACAACAAAGAGCTTTTTCATCTTAGAGGTGTGTAACTAATTCTTGGCTAACATCTGTGTGTGAAGTAGAGTTCTTCCCATAGTAATTCCCCACAGAAGCAGTTTTAAGTCTCAGAGAATCCAAGGGCCTTCTAAAATTTTAAAAAAAATTCAAACAACAAAATAGAGGTAAAGCTGTGTCACTGGATTGAAATTCCTTTGACAGATGCAAAAGTCTCGATGACAGTTATTTTCCAGGTCTGCAGCTCAGCAATCCTGCCCCTGAATGGTTTCCCACATGAAGTGATTGAAGGAGCGGTCGACGTGTGACTGATCTCCAAGGTCCACTGCCTGGTCTTCTTTAAGGATGTGGCAGGAGCAGAAGGAAAGGTGATGCTGATAAGGGAATCTGAACGAAATGTTGTCACATTCTAGAGGTGATTAGATGCCCTTGCTGTGACTTATTACACAACCTAAAAGTGGAAAGGGAAAACCTGGGTGAAATGCAGTCACAAGAGGGGGAGATGCTTTTTCAGCAAAGAGCAAAAGCCAAGCGGGAAATTGTTTTAGATGCCTAAACCAGGTCAGATATCAGAGCTTTTTCTGTGCTGTGGAATAGATGTGATGCTGCAGTAAATTTTCCCCCAATCAGACCTACTGTGATTTGCATTTATATCTTCACAAGCTGCTGATTGTATTAAAAAGGCTTGTCTTTAATAAAGAACAGAACAATGCTAAAGGACATTTTTAATCAATCTGGTCATTTCAGGTGTTGCTTTTTCTTTGCACACTTGAATGAATTAAAGCTTTGAAGCCTAATGTATGTAATAGAATTAAGATATTTGAAATTGGAAAGATCTCTAAATTTCCAGAAAATGTTTGTATATTTGCTTCTAAGAAAATTTATTGATTCATATATTTCACATTCTTAATATTCGTATGGTCTATGAAATAACTAAATTGTCCTCCATTTTTCCCAAAATATTTTTATCAAATGTCAAGACCTTGAGGCAAGGATTTCAGGATTTAATATATCACTATGCATTTTTAGGTATGCATTATTTGTCAATATACATTATTATATGTGTTGATACAACAAATTCATGTGCAAGTACAAGGGAAAGTGCAAATTTTCCTAGTCCAAATGAAAACCTGCCCATCTCCTTCTTAAATAGGTGACACTTTTCTCTCCAGCCTCAATGCCTATCACATATAGCCTGGGTTTGTTCTACTTCTGGATGCCATGGTGGCTACTAATTATTCCCCAGCTTATTATTTAATTGTTGAAATCCTGACTGAGGCTGGCAGCTAAGATGCAATACAGAAACACTGGCTACTAGCATTTATCCCAGATGTCCAAGGCTTCCTAAGAAGCTTTTCAGAGTATGAGGGAGGATTTGGTCTAAACTGGATTCTAAGTCCTGTTGATACCTACCTGCTCTGGTTCCCCATGTTCAAAATGGGCCTGATACAACACAAGTCTGCTATGCCTGGTGAGGCACCTGGCTGGCTGCCCCTGAAGTTGAAGGGTAATCTGAAGAGCAGTTCAGGGCCAGTGTTGTGGTGTGCTGTGGCTAGGTTTTGGCCAGGCACTGCTGTTCCATCCCCCCATCACCCCCCGGTATCTGGTTTCTCCCCGTGGAGGGCTCTGTATTTCGCAATCCTATACAAAGCCCGCCAAATTCCAACCCCACACCCCTACCTCATAGGATGCTTGTTCCCTCCCCCACCCCCTCATGTTGGTATATATGTAACCGTAACACGCTGTGCCAGTGCTTCTCTGGCATGACCCCGGTGCCAAATAAACCATCTGAGGAGCCCCTCAGCTTGTCTCTCCTTCCTTGACGCACGGGGAACATCAATGGGTCGGGTGAAACACTGCTGGACTTTCGCCAGCCCTCCCGCACCCCCGAAGCAGCCTGGCAGCCCCTGAAACCGCGGTCGGATGCCCGGTGCCCCTGACAGCAGCATCACAGCAGGCCAGAAAGACCTTGCTGTGGACACCTGCTGTGGACACAGCAGGCAGCAGCTCTGCTGTGACAGTTTCAGAATCCTGTTGTCATTTCCTGGTGTGGCTGAATAGCCATTTTAAATGCTGACCTTTATCAGGCCTGCAATTGCCTAAGTAAGGCCCCCTGGTGATTATAATGAACAGAAGATCCTTAGTCTGGGAAAGACTAAAGTTTGGGTTCTCCCTTTTACCTCACTTTTGTAGCTAAAGACAAACCATGATGAGACTGTGGTTTCACCACAATGTAAATTATTGGTTTGGGTGTACCAAAAAATGCATGTCTGGAGGCAGCCAGGTGGTAAGCACTGTTTTGCAAGCAGCTGCAGGAGTGCTCTGTGGAGTTGAGATCAGCAGGAATTTAGGTCAGGAGTGTGGCTGTGACAGAGAGGATCTATGGCTCAAAATTTCCCATACCTCTGCCACATATCATGACTTACTGTGTCAAGCAAGAGGTTGTAGGAAGGAAAAGGACAACAAAGGGACAAAGAGAAAAATAAATCCTTTCCCCTTAGTTCCTATCTCCCTCAATGTTATACCTTAGCAGTTTGAGAAATGTACCTTTTTTATCTCCTTCCTCAAGTCTGTGGTATTTTAAAGGCTATCCATGTATCACCTTCATACTTTCTTTTACTCTCCTCTTTCCCTTCAGGACAAGCACTTGCCCTCAAATAACTCTGGGCACATTTGTGTTGCAGGCACTGGCAGATGAGGACAGCTGCCTTCAGCATATCCTCATTTCACCCCATTCTGCCCTTCACCAGGTCTTCAACCCCTGCCTGACCCCATCTCTTTGCTGACAGCCTCACCAGGGTCTGAGTGGTTCATCCCTGACTGCGGACCAAAGTACACCAGGGACACCATGAAGGGTGCTGCCTTTTGTTTATTTTCTGTTCCACCAGTAGCAGGAAGCTTTACAATATCATGTTGCAGCACAGATACTTAGTTTGCAAGCTCCGGCCACATGTTCATAGAGTGCCTGCCGACCAGGAGGTCCAGCCTGTAATGATAACCATACCAAAGCCTATATGGGCTTTTCAAAATACGTCTGCATGCAGAATGAGAACACTGGACCTGCAGAAAATGTTATACTGCTTTGAAAGATGATCTAGGCAGCTTGCTTAGCTCTTTTTGTGATAAGCAGAGTGAAGTCCCTGTCCAGATGTCAGAAGGGCCTGGCTGAGGTCCGACCTCAGCAAGAAGCTAAGAAGGACACAGGAAAATGTGACAGCAGTGTGCTGCAAAAGCTCTGCTCATAAATGCACACCAAGTGGGGTTTACCCACTCGGTGTTTTTGTCACAGCTGCCAGCTCATTTAGGTATATGGTGTCATCCCACTTTATTAAATCAAGGCTTCAATCTTGCTTTTGCCAGGAAGACTAGCTCAGCTCTGTTTTGTTCCTCAGACATGCTGTCCAGTTGTCTTTCTGGTTACTCAATATAGTCTCATTTCCACAGTCACTGCGTTAAGCAAGGAAGTTTCAATCCAATTTTACAGGTGTGAATGTGAGACACAGAGTGTGCTGAGAGACAGCACCATGCAAGGAGCCTTCTTTTGTTTTACCAGCTTCTTCAATCTCTTAGTTTGCACTTCCTAAAGAGGGGATGCTAAACTTCAGGGGCAGTGGGCACAGGAGGGAGCAAGTAAAGAGGAGAAAACAAAGAAGCTCTGGCATTGACTGAATGCTGATTGCTTGCCACTCTTCACTGTATCTAAGCTTTTATTTAGAGGGAGTTACTGAAGGCCCCAGTCCAGGCTGTCAGAAAGTGATGAAAAAGAGTGCACAATAATCTATGAGGGAAAAAACTCACTCAGGTCACTGGTGAAATCACCCCAAGGGAAGCCATATGGTCCACTCCATATCCCCCACAAATCATAGCATAAACAGATGCAAGAGAAATTTTCTCACACACATCCCTTCAGCAGAGAAGGTGGACAGGGGCAGGAGGGACTAATTTGCCTTTCTCTGTCTCTTGCAGCCTTCCTCTCCCATTTTATGCAACTAGGTACACTTAGAGCCTGCTCTGCCCTTCCATCTGCTGGTTCAACCCTCACTTTTGGGGTCACCTTATGGTCTACCTGTGGATTTTCCTCCAGCCTAGAGTATTTTTACTGCCAAGCTTGCAAAAGGCATACACAGCAAGAGTGTCGTCAGCTCCTCTGATTGCTGCTGAAGGATGAGCTACGTGGCCCCACAGATGCCAAGGCTGGGGAAGAGCTGGGAGAGATGAAAGAAAGATGAAAACATGGGAAGGAAGATTTGTTGTTTCTGAGGAAAATAGGACTTCACTCAAATTCAGGTTTTTGCATCCCTGACCCTAAGGTGACCTGCTGACCTCTCCTCCCTGCCTGGCTCCAGCCCAGCTGTTTCTCCTGAAGGAAAGGGGCCAGACTCACCTCCTGCACTCTGCTTGACAGCGTGTTCAGGCAAACTGCTTCCTGCCAGAGTAAACACAATTAGAGACCGTCATGCACAGGGTTTGGGCCACCTAATACCCAAGAGGTCAACAGGATAGGTGCCCCAGAAATCCCCAAAGTGACAGTGTCATCATAACAAGTAAATAACTGCACATGTGCTACTTTTCTGAGTTTGTTGACTGCATAGGTAAGAAATGTTGGATGTTGCTTGCTCTCCACATATATGTAAAAAACTGTAAAATAGAGGTCTGAAGCAACCCATGAGGTCTTGCATCCAGCTTGCAAAAGATGTTCACTAATCACTTTCCTAGTCAAAGACCCAACCCCTAATAAAAAATGCTGTGGCAGCATGAAGCATGAGGGCTAAACCATCATGGACTAGTAAAGAAGCAAGAGATGTATGGCTAGCTCCTGATAGAAAAATTATGTGAGAGGAAGAAGCAATATTTAAAAAGCAGTGGAGAAATAATCTAGTCCACAGCCAGGACAAAGCAACTACAATTATGTGTGCTTGTAATAGGAAGGAGCAGGGATTCCATTACTAAACTCCTTCCTCAGGCAAGAGATCAAAGGAAATTACACCCGTAAGAAGAATTTCTACAATGCCTCACTAATTAAACAGCAGTTGTTTCATGTAATATGGAAATAAAAAACCATGTAAACAAACCTTGAGACAGGTTTGAATATTTTCCATTCAGACATGAGCCTGAACAAACTCTATCTTGCACTTTTCCTGAATTTCGGGGAAATTTGAATCCAGAAATGGATGGATCCAATTTTTGTGCTCTGGAGTCATCTCCACTTAATATTAACAGAAGTCAAATCCTTAGCAAGGAATATGCAGTAGTTTGAAAGAAAATGCAGAACACAGCCAATGACTGATAAGAATATGTCAAATGAATCCAACTTCAGTGATGTTTCAAAACTAGAAATGAGCCTGATATGTCACATACTTAGATGCAAGTCAGACATTCAGTAACTTTTAAGTAGTTAAGAAAAGGAAAGAGCACTTCAGTAACACAACTAATAGCAGTACCTAGTATGACTGAGAAAGTTCCCAGGCTAGTGGCAAGGCAGCAACAAAGACCAGCAGCACCCTTCTTTCACACTTCCCTCTGAGTGAATTGACCTCCCAGAAAGTTTACTTGGCTGAGCTGGTCAGAAAGGCACAGAATAATAGCTGGAGTTCACCACTTCAGATTGTTTATACCAAAGTCTATGAACCCTGGCTCTGTAACGCCTACAAATCTCTTCCTACCCAAGTGTTTTGAAGGGGCTATCCCTGCAACCACATCTGAGCACCTAAATTAAAAAAACTGATACCTAAAAACAGGCAGCTGTGGACTGACTGGCTCTTTTCCTTTCCATTACCATTTTCTTCTCATTGATTTAAGAATTATCTGCAATGCTTCTGTCCATGAGAGTTCCCACTGGGAATACTGTGATTGTTTTCTCCCTTCATAACACAGATTCCTCTTTTTCCAAACTAGCTCCTGCATGCCAGTTTTGCTTTGGCTGTGCCTGCTCCAGTGAATTGAGCAAGACAAGGCAAAAGGCTTAAGCACCAGCCCATGACTGCCTCTGACATTTGGCTGTCAGCAGGCTCCTGGGAGCCGTGCCAACAGCTGCCTCTGAGCCTGTTTGCATTGCTTGGGCATGGCTAGCAAATGCCAAGAACCATTTTCTCACACTAGAGGTAGCCCTGAAACCTCCCATCCCTCTCAGTCACTGCCCCTTCCTCATACTCAAGAACCACCCCATCTCATTCATGATTACTTCCATGTTAGCACGGGTCTGTACATATTCACACGGTGTAATGCCACAGTCCACTGCTATTCCTGTTTTTCCCTTTCAATCACAGCCCTGGAGCTCTGCAGCTCTAGACAGCCAAGTTTCTTTCAGAAAAAAGATTTACAAAATGAGAATTTCCTTCTCAAGAGCTCATCTGTTTAGTTCCCACCTGCACTCCTAATCCTACCAGTGACATCAGATGGAATGGGCAGACATTTGAATTTTCAGTAAAAGGCAAAAGTGAGTGGTCTCATATTCATTGTCTCCACCCACACCCATCTGCTTCCAAAAAAAGCAAAAAAAAAACTTTTAAAAAGAAGAGAATAAGTAGAAACAATAGCAAAAAACATGCACACCCAGAAATATGACAGAATCTGAAAGCAAACACTTCTGAGTTTCCCGTAACAACAAACTGGATTCACAGTTCAAGTACCCTTTGGATGTGGTAACCAGGAGCTGGAACAAGCAGCCAAATGCTCAGCACGGATGTGGCCTCTTGCCAAGGGCAGGGTAGGAGATTCACAAGAGCCACACTTTCTCTCTCTGAAGGCAGAGCACCAGGAAAGCACATCTCCCTCCCTGGGAACCAGGGTGGCCACAGAGCTGGCCCAGGTTCACAGGCAGCCTCAAAAACCCTCCGATCCTTTATGTTTCCACAGAAAAGGATATTCCTTTCCCAGCTCACCTGTGCCAAGTGCTTCTCTCTGGGGGCAGCTCAGAGCTCTGCTGCCTACCGCAGACATCTGCAGAGGCTCCTCTCAAACAGCTACTTCCAAACAGCTTAACCCACACAGATTTCTGCTTTGCTAGAAAAGGACATCGTGCTTAACTACTCGTTTTAAAAGTCCTTGCACACACATCTACACTAACACACACATTCACAAACGGTGGGGTTAACAGCTGTCACCTGGGGACAAATATATTCAACACTGGCTTAAAGCATAACTCCACTGCATCCCCTCATTTGATGGAAAAACTTAGCAGTAAAATGTCTTAGGAGAAGAAGCCACAGGGCTGTTTTAGCTTTAACAGACCCCGAGTGCTTATCTCAAGCTGAGAGAGTGATTTCATGGCAATAATTTGTTTAAAGTGTTGCTGATTGCTTCCTACTTCTTCCCAGCAAATGACTTTTACACCTTTCTACTGTTGCTTGTATATGAGCTGCTATGGCAATTACTCTGCAGGAAGCAGTGTAAACATCACACAGACCCTTTTATCTCCCTACTAAAGGCCATAGAAGACACTCCTGAGACCAGATAAAAAGTATTTTCACAACTTTTTTCCTTCCTTGAAAAAAAATATTGTTATTAAGTTGCTAACAGAGTTTTCCCTTATTCCTACAGAACACATTCAAATGTACTTCCAACAGAGACTGCCTGATCCCTGTATGTAGTCCCTTTGAAGGGAACTTAAATAAAGTAATAAATAAAATTCCTGAGAATTCCAAGGGTCAAGGAATCACCCCTTCTCTGCTAAAAGAAGAATATCTCTGATAAAATTATTTCAAATTGAGTTGATTCCTCCAGAAGAACTGAGGGTGTACAGGAAGTGATATGGGCTAATCTGAGGAATCTTGTTCTGGCACCTCTGTTGCATCCTCTTATTCTCCAGTGCCAGTGCTAGGTGTTAGCTGCCTTTCTCTCATCCCTGCAAGGAGCAGGTTCATGCAGTCACTTTGGGAGTCTGGCCAAGGCACTTTGCACCTTTGACTGGGGCTCCGGCCCAAGGATTTGGTTTGGCCCATGGAAGTTTTGTCTTAATCCCAGCTTCAAAGTTTCTGCATTCTCTGGTCAACAGGTCTCAGAGATATGTGCCCTGTCAGATCACCCGTAAAGCCCAAACTCCATCCCCATCTTTGTCAGATTAATCAGAGCACACTGCAGAGTCTGTGCCAGCTTTAGGCCTTTTTCTGCCAGTTTTATTCTGACTTTAGGAGGACTTAAAATAGCTGAACCAGCACAAAGTTAGAGCAGCACAGGAAGATAATACACGATCTGGCATAAACCCTCCTGGTGAAAAGTTGGGTTGTCCATGGGTTTTGGCACACTTATGCTGATGATGTGAATTTCTTTTTAATCAGTGTTTTGTGTCATGTGACCATAGCAGTGGGGTTTTTTCTTGTCAAGAAAATCCTTATATTATCCATGAAGAGTAAAAAAGACACTCTCATAACAATTAGTAGAAAGAGAATGACAGAGTGTTAAACCTTATGGGATGATTAACTCAATAATTCACTATTGTAGCTGGGATTGTGATGCAAATTCCATTTAAATGCTTGATTTTCAGTTGTGTAGGGGATTTGATAGTTTCACTGCTACTTATATAAAAAGAATTATTGACATTCTACATGCTTAGCAACATATTATTTTCCTTTCTATGATTTAATACAACATAGTCTAATATGATATTTCTCTTTCTGATATTCCATGTGAATGAGATGTTTCAAATGTCTTATGGATGAAGTCTCAAAATGCTAAGGGAAAACTTTCAACACTTTTACCTGTAGGCAAAAAGGGGAAATCTCTATGATGTTATTTATCATAGATCCTTAATCACTGTTTTCAGTTTTGTGTACAGTTTGTATTATTATTCCATTTCACAATCTCTGAACTCATATTTACTTTGAGACAAGGTAAATTTGAAAGCAAGCACATCAGTTTACTTGCAAAAGCCATCACTGCCATTGCCTCAGGGATGAAGAGCAAATGCACAATATTGTGAGGGGAACACTCTTAAATTTGTCCAGTTGTGTTCTTTACCTTTTCTGAATTACGGGTCATATGGGTCTTCCAGAGCATTCACTGCCCTGTTGGTCCCTCTGCTGTTCATCCACCCCTTCTGATACACCATTAATGATACACAATGACAGCTGCTTATATTAGCCTCCCACAGTAAGTTATGGGTGGAGTTCTTTCAGTGCTTAAAATGTGTCATCAATATTGTCAGAGAATAGGACTCCAGCAGACCAAACTCCCATTCAAGAAAGGGAATAAAGGCTATTATGAACATCCTTACCTACACAGAGTTCTCTCCTCATCTCTATTTGCACTTCTGGGCAGCAGAATAACTCCCCAGCTTTAAGAAAAAAGCAGGTACTCATCAATAGGCTGTACAACATCTGTTGAAAGACATGCTGTGTGCAACATGATGTCAAACAGGGGAGCATGAGCTCGTGAGGATGTTATGAAAGGAGTTTCCTTGTTCCTTCGACTGAAAGCCCATTGCTGTCTCCAGGTGGTAAAAATATTAAAATAAGACCAACTGTGCAACTCTGCTTATTTCACACAAGCATGAATTGGTCTGGTACAAGAACTGTCTGTCAAGTAAGTGAAATGAGATAAGCAGGACTAATACAGCATTATGCTCTTAGCATAACAGTAACTCCTGTAACGTTATCTAGGTGGCTCCATAAATCGCTCTTAAGTACTCCAAGTGTTTTTACATGCATTTTCTTTACCAACAGACTTGGTAACATTGTTATTCCTGACCTTTGCTCACCCCTGTACACTCCTTCATCTCTCAGAAAGTAGAATTGTAACTGTGTGAAACAAAAGCTGGAATGTTATTCACAGCAGTACTAATTGAAGTAAAAGTCTTCTGAGATCTCTTTGCTACATGTGCCCACGGGTACATGAACATTCAACGCAATACTGCCCCCTATTAAGTGAATATTCATTTGCCCAACATGGAAAACCCTGGTTCAAGTCCCAAGATGTCTACAAGAATACAATTTAGACCAAACAAAAAGGAAACTGCTGTACAGTATCTGATGATCATTTACAATAAAATAAATATCCAGATGTCAATTTTCCAGCCTTCTTTATTATTATTAATCACATGATTAATCACAAATCTCTCTTTGAAACAGGCAAAAAAAAAAGGAAATAAAAGAGCACACACAGAGAATTCAAATTTGCCTAATATTTCTGTCTAAGCTATTTCTATCAATTCTCTGAGATACTTAGGATTTTCTGCTGCTTGCTTGTCCCTCTCTAACTGTCCTTTCAGAAGCTCTGGGAATTTGTGAGATGATGACCCCTCTCAGGTTATTGTCCCCAGGGATCTCTTCACCTCTGCACTCAGCCTGACTCAGTTGCCCTCTGCCTCACAGCCTAAAGCAGTTCAGGTTAACAGGGTTGGCTGGGAGCAGCTGAAGAGTGGGTACTTCATCTGTCCTCACATCCCTGAAAGAAGTGAAGTCACTTGTCGTTTCCAACCCAAGGGTGGCCACAGAGAATGTTCCTGGGACTTGGGCTCCTAAATCATTACTGTGAAAGCTTGACCCCAAATCTGGAGCATGATGTGTAGCCACTCACTGTAATGTGAGGAGACTTGGATCTCTCTGTTCTTAGTGGTTTGACTGTGGTTCCTTGCTAAAACAAACATTTTAGCAAGTTTGTCTCTGGAAGCCTTTGAATTTATTGTCCTTGCAATGTTTGTTCTTAGAATGGCCTGTTGCAGGAAACACTTAATATTTTGCATTCTTTTTGTATCTGGTAACACACAAACTTCAGGCCTGTAATCCTATTCTTTAGAGTAATCATAAATCATTGCATCTTCCTTCACACTTCCATTTCTCTGTTACTGCTCAGATAGCAATTGTTATAACCCAGAGTTTGTGAGATAGATGGTGAAGTGCAGATGACAGCAGAGCCAGCAACATTGCTCCTCACGTGTCCTTCTAGTCTATGCTCCTCTTCCATTTGCAAAGAAGAAGCTGGGTTTTTTATATAGGTTATTTTGCTAGCTCTGCTCAAATGATGCAGTGATTGCTTACAGTCTGTGAACACTTTCCTCTGAGACCTCATGGACCATATGGTCTCCAAATAAATCATTCTTGGAGATATTTGCCTTCTTTTCTGCTTCTACAGAAAACTACAAACCTGAGAATGGAAGAGGCAATAATAAACTATTTTCTTGTCTCCTGACAACAAGAAAAGTAGCAACGAATTCTTCAGTGCAGCAAATTCTCCAACCTAAAAGCAACTGCTGTAATATTTTATATCACTTTCTACTAGGGTACTTTTCTATTTACTAGCTTCAATGTAAGACTTTTTTTTAGTTTAATAATACAAATTTGCCACATAAATTTATTTCCTATTATATAAGAATTTTTATAACTAAAGTTTATTGTCACAGGATCATAGAATCATTTAAGCTGGAAAAGACCTTTAAGATCATGAACCCAGCATTGCCAGGTCCACTACTGAACTCTCAAGCTGAATGCCTCATCTATACATCTTTCACATACCTCCAGGGCTGGTGACTCAAACACTTCCCTGAGCAACCTGTCCCAATGCTTGAACACACTTTCCATGAAGAAATAATTCCTAGTACTCAATCTAAACTTCCCTTGGCACAACTTGAGGTTGTTTTCTTTTGAGCTATTGGTTGTTACTTGGGGAAAGAGAACAACACCCTTAGTGTAAGACATCTTCCTCCTGGAGCAATTCTTGAGACTACATATTTCTGCTCCTTGTAGGCAAACCTACTAGTTCTCCGTCATCTTTAGTCACCTGATTTCTCACCACATAAATGTTCAGCACAGCTGTCAAAATAGGAGCATTTTCTGTATTTCTATATTTATTTACATTCCCTTGTCCCAGTTTTCTCAGGAATGTAATAGCATGCTATAAATCTTTATCTATTGAGTAATTCGAAGTCATCACATGCTTTTAAACTGGATCACAGGCAAATGAAAAGTATGTGTTGCACAGAATGACCAAGTTAGTGGTATTTCTTGGAGGAATGATGCATCATTTTATTTTAGGAAAAGAAAATACAGGAAATTATTTCATTTGCTTATCAACAAAAATTATAACACAGTTCTTACCTTTATGTAAATGAAGAAACTCCCTAATTTTATATTCAATGCTGTTACTCTTTGTAGGTTGGAAATGCATATCTGTCAGGAAAAATGTTTTCTTTCAAAGGCACAAGCTGTAGAGGACTCAGACAATTTGGCAGTATGTCTAGTAGCAGACAACCTAACATCTATTGTTCTTAAACCTCTTTGAAATATGAATGAAATCCAGCAGAGAGTTAGCAACTTGACTGACTTCATTCATCATGAGTGGTATCATATAACCAAGCAACAGTCAATGTCTGAATCCCGCTCCTGGAAGGAAATGCCAGTTACCTTGAGGCAATTCCATTCCTAGCAAAACACAAAGCTCCCCCAGTTGCAATGGTGCAAGGTCACAGTGAGTGACACTAAGGAGAGCAGACAAAGACAGTAGATCTTAACTGAAAGAAATGAGGTGGGAATAAAGAAACAAAGACCAAGTGAAGGTTTCTCTGTTATGAGGGGAAACTACACAGATGCCTTAGCTGCTGTTCTCCACAGAAAAGAAGAGGTGGAGCTGAGCTGAGAGGGTTGAAAACTGCATGTTAACAATAAATGGATTTTTGCCTAGACTGTGGACAGCTTTGGCCAACACCTAACCAAAACAGAGATACTTTTGTTATTGTTCCATCAGATCAGATTGAGTCTTGGTTGCTTTAAATTACACAAGAAGCTAGAGTCTGTCAGCTTAGGGAAGCAGTGAGTTTCTGCAAAGCATCCTGCATCTATGTTTGTTCTTTACCTCTTCAGGAATCCAGCCGAGTCTACAGGTTTTTGTCTGCTTCAACATGTTCTGACATATTCTGACTCCTACTCCTCTGGTGTGTTCAAGTAGGATATCACAGTTATCACAGGAGCATATGTCATTTTGGGATGGAATCCATGTTCGCAGGCCTTGACAATTATATTATGGGCCCTCATCTGTTCAAAGTTCAATTTGTAAAACATTTTTCAAATGCAGAGGCATATTACGTGACTCATTCCACATGACATAGCAACTTTAGCATCCTACAGTAAAAGCTCCTCAGAGATGGTCCATGATATATTGTCCAGAACATTAACTAAATATTTATAATTTGTATTTTATCACTATCTTGCTTTCTTTTTCATCTTTCCCTTTCTGAGTCTTATATTTTTGGCAAACTAGGCCAGTAACATAATACTGAACTTACATGCAGAGGAGCCTTCAGCATCCTATCCCTAAATTTGGACAGGAGCAGAACTGATTGGCAATACAGTCCAGTTACCCTGCCTTCCTGTTGTGCAGCTGGGGAAAAACAGGGAAGTTACTCTCTAGCAGGGTAACTCTGAGCCTTCTTTTCTGGAGTTTACCAGAGACATCAGTTTTTAGAGTGTAAGAGTCAGTCTCTCAGAGAAATAGATGCTTTCCAAATTATTTATATGCTAGTATGGCATTTTCAAATGGGTTAATAACAAGTTACTTCTGGCAGGACCTTCACCATAGGCTTTCTCTATGTTTCTGATTGCACTGCTCTGTTAATCAATTTTACACCACTAATGTTCCTGATCTACTACCCAAATGTGACCTCGAGAGTTCATACAATCTGCTGTAAGCCTGATAGTATATTTTTTAAATTAGTTTGCCTTAGAGGGGAAAAGATTAAGGCCCTCTAGACCGTTGACTACCTACTTTTAGGTCTTTGCCAGAAGATGTATCTCTTTTATCTCTCTTGCAGAGAAAATTTTTCTCATTTTGTGACACTGGAGGTAATACTTCAAAGCTATCCACTATAAATTGAAGAACAGAAACTTGAATAGCATTAGCTCATGAAAGCCCCGTTATTGGCTCCAGGGGGGAGAACACATTCTGATATGATCATGGTGCAGCTTTTCTTTGCACTAAATCTGGGTCCGCCTCAGAGAATGTTATTTAGTTGCTTCCACTGTTATTACTTTTGGCATAATGTGCAACAGGTTTCATATCCCAGAATTCTTAGTTCTGTATCTTTTCCTTGAATTTTCAGTTTGCAGGGGGATGCAAAATACAAATGGTCACAGATATTTTCTATGGTCAGTAAGTTAGAGAGAGCTCACCATGTATTGTGGTGCTTTCTGGAACCAATTTTGTCCTGCAGGATACCCCCACTATTTTAAAGAAACATTTCACTGAAGTTACATTAGCATAAACAGATGCAAAAGAGAAGTCAGCACTTGACTGTATTTGTGCATAAAGGTCCTCATTGTCTGTTTGTCTTGCAGCTTAATACCTAAGTTTTCTGCAGAACAGCAAGTATTTGTAATGCAATTTATTATATTGCTCTATTTTTTTTTTCATAGAGTTCTGCTAAAATTCTCTGCTGCAATCCTATTCATGTAAGTGTCTACACAGGCACTTTGGAGAAAACAATGCACCCCACACAAATCAAAACAAAACAAAAGCACAGACCAAGGACTGTTTTGTCTGTCCCCATGACTTGGAAAACAGAAGAACTTATCTCAAATATAAAGTCCAAAGTACATCTATAGTCTTAATTAAGCATCTATGCCATACTGTTTACAAATTTATGAACTGTGGATGCTGCAAACATGCAACGTGGAAATAAATAAAATGTACTTTAAACCATATTTACAACTACCACAGAGTAAGAAAACAACATAGTTTTTGAAGGTTGATATGTGGTTCTGTCCTATTCATTTTAGATTTCTATGAATTTCTGGTTTCAATTTTTTAAGATGGCAATTTACCATTTGATTGACATCAGAATTTCATCTCTTCCACTATGATGCCTCTCACTTCCAGCAAATCTGTTGGAAAGCTGACTCATCATGATTTAAACAACTCAAGTGACAAACCAAGAGTCTATCCTGGTAATGGACAGCCTATGGGGTCCACTCGTTACATGCCCCCAGATTGTCAAGGAGTGAGATAACACCCTGCAATTATTAGTGGGAATATTGTCAGTATTGTCCTGCTAACAACTTGGGACCCTGCGAAAGTGAGGCCAACATTCTGTCTATGATGCAGGTCTGGCATCCCCTTCTTTCTGTAGTGGTCTTTCTTCATATCCTGTCATGAAAGAATGCTCAGTTTGAAAGAATTAATATTATTAAATATTAACTCCAAGCATTTAACGAAGCTTTCCAAAAAACCAGATGATATATTCCACACTCCATCTTACATTTCTTTGAAATTATTATTATGAAGGAATTCCAGATTTTATCAATACATTTATTATTCCAATATGTATATATTTATTATTTCCCAGGAAAACACAGAATTTATTGCATAAATTTTATTGCACAAAACACTGGTAAGATATTAGAAAGCCTTTTGGAATTTTTTTTCTCAAAACTGTCCTGTGCCAGACTGAATGTGACACCTGAAAGGAGTAAACCTTGCTCTGCTACCAGTGTGCTGCAGTGACCCAGGAGTACTGCAAAAGTGACCCAAAGTCCTCACTTCTGGGTTTGCCACAGGGGTATCTGGGAGGAACTTCAAGAGGACACTGCAGCCAAAATAGTTTTATTCAGGGCTATTGTAGACTGGAAAAAGGGAAGTTTATAAACTAAACCGGAACACTTTACCTAGTGATCTGTTTAAATGTAAACTGTTTCTGTTCACATTTAAACTGTTTCTGTTCAGGAGTAGCTGTCAAAAGAAGTTATGTCCTTCTACTTTTGATGTTTAGATTGTATTTTCACTACAAATTTGACTCTAATGCTTATGCTTAGTATCAAGATCTAAACAAAACTCAATATGTTCAAGAACATATGAGGTTAGATGAAGCAAGAAAATGCTCCCAGGCTTAAAAGTTATCATTTATTCTCAGATAATACCTTGTTTCTTTCACAGGTTTGCCTTATATATATACAAAATAGCTATTGCTCTTAAATATCTTTCTAATCCTATACTTCTTTGTTGGCATACAGCTTTTTTATCCAGAATTAGATGAGGGGTTCTCGCATGCAGTTGCAAGGTACGTAGAATTGTATATGCAATTTTGTCCATTGAGAGCACAGACTCACTGAGATCAGTGAGGAAAGTACAGCACAGCCCCAGAGAAAAGTCTTTTCAATGAAAGTTTAGATACCAGGCTTTAGACTCAGAAAAGGATTCCAAGACCTTTTTGAATGGTAGGCTGGACCAGTATAGAAAAGCTGGCCAGAGCTTTTGATATTCACCACTGATATATGAGTGTTTGGGAGTGGTATTCATTAGCAGAAAGTTTTTTAGTCAGGATTGAGTCATTCACTGCCTTACATGAGCCTAACAAATACGTAGATGAATAGGAGTTGTCTACCTTGTGCTTCTCAGGGAACAGAAACCACAGCCTGCGTCTTCTCATTCATATCTCTATCCTGCATGCTTACAAAATAAAGAAATCTCATAAGAAAATGCCCAGCCCACTTCCAAGCTCTTTTAGTGATCCCTCCCAAACACATCTCTCTGCCCTCTTCTGCCCAGTGTTGCCAGAACCTGGCCAGGAATTTCCCCTAGAGAGAAACACAAAGCTCTCTATATGCTGCTTTTTAAGCTACTCATGCTTACTCAAACCTATCTCAAATGTCAACAGCAGTTACACAGCTATCAAGAGAACAGCTGGGGCTGGGGTCAGCACCATGCCATGCACATGTCCCTCACTCTGCAGGATGAGGGTGCACCCCTTTCCAACCAAAACCAGCTTTAGGCCACTTTGATTCTCCTTTACCAATTCCCTGTCTCCAGCCCACCTACTCAGTTCACCTATACACTGTGAAGCAGAAAAGAAGGAGAGAAACTGTTTACTCTTTTTCTCTCTTCATCACAGTGTCAGGGTTTGGGATACTTTTCTCTTTTTTTGTTTGGCTCTCTGTGTTGGAATTTTTCCCCATTCTAGTTGCTGGGGGGTATAATGGGCAAGTGATTAGTTGCTGGGAAACCTTAATGGTGGGTGATTAAGAAGGGACAAAGAGTTGGCTCGGAGATGGGTGCAGCTGGCTAGCCCTTATCTGGGACTCCCTGATAGCTGGGATTTTTTTCCCCTCAGAGGGGGGCAGGGATACTGGGACTGGGACGAGTTTCAAAAGAGCCAAGCACAGCTGGAGGGTACCTTCTTCGCTCCTGGACACTGAGAGGAGAGGGAGAGAGACTGCTTGGAGCTCCAGGAAGAATCTTCCTTCACCATGGGCTTCTGTTTCCAGCTGCGTGTTTCTACCAACTCTCCACCGTCCACTCCAGTGTCTCNTTGCCTGCCCCATTATATATATCTATATATATATATATAATACATTAGTAAAGGACTGTTATTCCTCTTTTCTCATAACATTGCCTGAAAGCCCCTTGATTTCAAACTTTTGCCAATTCGGAGGGAAGGGTGTTACATTCTCCTATCCTAAAGGAGGCTTCTGCCTTCTTTAGCAAATACCTGTCTTTGAAAACCAGGACACACAGTCATGGTTAACTGTTGTTTCTGTGTAGTTTGTAGTGCTCCAATGACTTACCAGCTTTTGAGGTATAGAGGTGGCAGCAGGACAGTGTATTAAAGACATGAGGAGCAAAGATCCTTCTCACTGTTGCCCCTGTGCCTACCAAGGCAGGGGACAGAGCAGTTGGCTTCATTCCTTCCCAAAAGCTGTGTACTGGTGGGAGAAACAGGAGAAGGAGGGAAGATGAAATGGAAAAGTGGGAGGAGAAGAGAGATAAATATCAAGAGATAAAACATGGAAGGGAGAGAAGGGCCTTGCATAACCTTTGGACTTGTTGCAGCCAAGTCACACATTTTTCTGTTGCAAGCTTGGACAGCTTGCTAGACCTTTTAGAAAATGCTTCCCCAAGAAAGGGATTTTAACTTCTAAAAAATCTCTTCTTTTTGCTGTTTGTTATATCCTGATAATTTCCAAGATTTCTGATAACATGCCAGTTTCCAGGGAGACATAGAAATTCATATAAGAAATTATTAAAACAGGCAGCACACATAAGAAATTTATAAAACACTTGCTGTTTTGCCTCTTGTTTCCTTTGATAAAGGAGGCCATTAGCATCTTTTAGCTAAACAGCTTCCACCCAGTTCCTGTGCATGAGAGCACACATCAGCAGCATGTCCATGTGAGACTCATATATTCCTCAAAACTACCAAAACACACACAGTCCACAATTGGCTGGGACTGCAGACCTCCAGGACTGCAGAGTGAAAGTTAATTTTACATAGTGAACAGTAAACACACAATATGATACTGTCTGTTATATCAATTAGACGGAAACATCCTGATCTTTTTTAAAAAAGACAAGACTACTCATTTCCCATGCATAAAACACTACGCACAGGAAGACATGAGTCATGGATTAAAAATGGCACCTTTAAAATGCTCTTTCAATGCTTATGACTTGAGGATCTGTAGCCCACAGAAAGCCAGTAACATGCAGAAAAAATGCTTCTACCTCAACACTTGTATGGCACAGCCTCTCAAATTGAACCTCTGTCCGTCCTCTGCAACATCTAGTTTTTTTGTATAGAAATAGAAGCAAAACCATGCTGGATTGCCTTTCCTATTCCACCCTCTGCACACCTTCCTCGTTTTCGATTATGGGTTAAAACATTGAAGAAGAAAGTTTCACATCTCTTGATACAGAGCTTTAAGCTTAAAGAGAGTGAAGCAGAAGGGAAGTGAAGAAGGAAATGGGAAGCCCCAGTGAGCACAGATCATCTTCTGTAGTCTGTGAGTTCGAAGGAAAAAGCTAAGCTGGAGCCCAAGCACACTATGGCGTGCTCTCCCTGTTTGCTCTAGAATATCCCCAATTTACTGACAGCACAAAGCAGTACCGCATTGTTTATAATGTCATTTCTCAAGAATGCAATGTCCCACCCTCTCCCACTCTCAGCTTTAAACTTGTTTGATGAACACAGTTTTCCAGTAAAGACAACATGATATTTGGCCAGAGTGGTGGAATAAGAAACATGATTCTTTTCATGCTGGACACTTGCATAATATTTCTCAACATCCAAAGATGGGTTTATGCAGGATTACAGCAATCCTTTTATTATTTATGAAAGATGACAACATGCCGTGTGATAATGTTTAGGTTAGTCATCATGCGATTTATAATAGCCTATGTGGAGGGAAATACGAAATTTTAGTTAGTAAAGTGAAGTCTTTAACTAATTTCATCTGTCCAACATTTGCTTTTTTTATCTTTTTTGTTCAAGAAGTAAATATCTTTCAAAAGATTCACAGAGAAGAGACTTGTCTTATAGCAACTGCTAAGAAAAGTGCTTATTACTGCACTGAGCCTGCCATGTATGACACAGCCAGGTTTGTCACGCTGTGCATCTCAGATCTGCGTGAGAAAAACAGATTGCACACAACCCTTTGCAGCTACTCCAAGCCTGCAAAGGCTTGCATGTCTTGTGGTGGAGAACAGCATTCCTCAGTGGAAGAGGAAAGGAGAGAACCCTCAGCCCATCAGCACCACCTCCTCATGTATGTATTGCTGCTACCTCCAGCAGAGCAGGAGAGACATAGAGACATCCTTCCAGGGAGGAGGAAAAAGCAGGGAAAGCCACATGTGAGACCTGTTGAGTTTAACTTTTCCAAAAAGTCTCCATCTGAGCCTCTGGGTGCTATCAATAATGTTAATTGCAGATGATCTAGAGGCAGCGATATGAGGCATGGACGGCCTTTATTGCAGTACAGCCATAAATAATTAAATACAATGTAATAAATGGACCTGTCAAAACCAGCTAGCATAAAGTCGGACTGACTAATCTGATCTGACTGCCAAAATCAGCACACAAGAAAATCTCCATCTGTGAGCTGAATGCCCAAGGTGCTCAAGGGGCATGCTGTGGATGCCTGTCTTAGCTACCCAGAGCAAAGATGATGCCCAAAGGTGCCGTGTGATGGCAGATGGGTGTCCCAGAGGACAGAGGAGTGTGAAGAACAGTACTTAATTGCTCCTGCATGTCACCATGTGTCATATATACAGCCTACCACTGGATTTTCTTTTTTTTTTTTCCTAAATAAGATAAAACACTTCAGGGAAAGCCGATCCTCCAGTAAAAATTTTTCTTGAACATACGCACAACACGTTTTACCTACATGAACTATAATAATAAAATGCCTCTGGTTGTATGAAGATTTACTAACAGCCAAGAAGTTAAAACTACACTCTTAACTCAGAGGCTTGAGCGTTTTTAAAATGTGACTTTTCTCCTCCTTTCATTGTGCTGAAAAAAAAGGAAATTAATCTGCAGCTGACCAAAACACACAAAAATGCTTCATAAAAAACTGGCATTTTTGGAAGATGACTGTTGGCCACACATTGGTGATGTTATTGGAGTTTTTCCTTTAAGCTCAGACATTTGATCTAAGTATTATTAACACTTCAAAATTTGCCAATTTTTTTCCCTTACTAAGCTATCTTTCTAAAATGGTTATTGGTTTGTTTCCTTTGAAACTGCATTTCAAGTGTGATTTTTAATGAAATTTCAATAACAATATCCCTTTAAAAAGTCAAATACATTTTTGGGAAATGAGAAATGGCTCAGAAGAGAAACCTTGCAATTTCAAATTAGCCTCAGCACTTTCTATGCTGCACTCTCTTATTTATGGCTGATCATCCATTTCACTGAAGCTAAAAAATCAGACAGTAAGATATTTTTTTACTGTGTATGCACACATATATACATGTAAAAACGTATACAAATACATGCAAATTTGGATAAACAAAAAGTTAGGAATGCCGGAAAATTGTGGTCTCTGGTGGAATAACTGTGCAGCTACAATAGGCATCAGTGTTACCAGGAGTTTGCTTTCTCCATCTAATTGTAATTAACATTCTAGCAGGGCCCAGAGATGTTGTATTTGTAATTTTTTAGATTGAGACAATGACTTTTGATGGTTTCTTCCTTCTGTTGGGGGAAACCTTCACTTTTTTAGTATTTATTTATTTCTTTATTTGCAGTTGGATGCATTTTTGAGAGGATCCTCCACCCCACAATAAGACCAGAGTTAAAGCCAATGACAAGCATTTCAGTGTTTGACATTTTTTTGTTGACACTTACACAACCTTGTCTGCATCTCCCTCTTTTACATTAGGACAATAAAGAGAAAGGGTATACTATCCTTGCACGTACTTATACAACATAAATATTTTGAAGTTAATTGCGCAGATAAGGAAAAACATTCCTGTTTCTGCCTCCCTTTCTGCATCACATTTTGCCAACAGCTGCTCCATTTAGCTATTGTCAGGCATGATGCATTAAAAAACGCGTATGCTCTAGGGGGAGGTTGTGCTTGAGTGACGTTAGAGCAAAAGACTGACAGATCGACGTGGGTACAGCTAAGGAAGCTGTGAAACTCTCTGTCACCCAGCGCTTTTCAAGGATCTTCACGCTTACCATCAGAAAGTCCTTCACCTTTGACTTTAAACAGGTCGTGAGACAGTCCCAGCACCCCAATTCCTGCTTTTCTGCCGCTTCCGCCGACCGTGGGTGCCCACAGGGCTGCGGTGCGTGGCGCAGGGCAGGGCATCTCTGCACACCAGCCACGTCTCCCCACGTCCCGGTGCCCACAAGTACACCAATAAATCTGCTGCTCGCTCCCACGGGACCGGGGCTGGCACCCACCTCCTCCCTGTTCGCTCTACACGCTCCTAATCAGTCTTCCTGCAGGAGCCACAATGCCGGGGCAGACGGCGGCACATTTTTGTGCTGGGTACCTGCCTCGGTGCAGGCCTTTTCTTTGGAATTGCAGCCCGCAGCCAGCTGGACAGGGTGGCAAAGGAGCTGTCTGGGCTCGGTAGGGAAGTCTGGGAGGAAGGCAGCCCCGTGCGGAGAATGGCAGGAAAGCCGCTCCGCTTCCCGGCGGCTCTATCTGCTGGGAGGCAGCGCGGCGCCTGGAGCCCGCCTGCCCTCCAGGCGCGTCCCGGGATTTCCGAGTCGCAGCCACGGCTCCTGCTAACAGCTAAATATTTCACTCCAGAGACATACTACACTTCCTGATATAGGATGCACTTGCGTGTCTCCTGGTGACCTTAAACACTAATGAAGGAGTCATAATACGACCTAGACGGGCCTCGAGAGCCAGCCGGCACACGGGTGACAGAAAGGGGGGTTCAGCGGGTGGGAGCGCTTGTCTGCTCTTTGTTTGACAGCTTTCGTGTCATGTTCCTTCCCTTTTGATTATGCCGAGGAAGGTATTTTAAAATACATTTGTGTTGCCCTTTTGCCAGCAGCAGAAATTAATCCAGCGTGCTGGGAGAGAAAAAGCTCCGTGTGCTGACGGCTGGGGCTGACGGGCGTCTCCCAGCAGCTTGTGTCCAACCAAGGAAGCTTCCAGGCTCTTGCTCCCCACAACTGCAGCCTGCCGAGGAAAAGGGTGATGCAGTGTGAACACTGATCCTCCTATGGATCCCACTCACTTATTTCCACTGCCTGGGCAGGCAAGAAGTTGTTATGCCTGTGTATCATGGACATTTTAAGGCTGCCTTGCAGTTGTAAACTCAGAGAGACATCCAGCTCCTACCCAAATCACAGACTGATGGAATGGTGAGGTCCCCGATGTTGTTGGGCCAGAATTTCTTCTTCTGATCACAGACTTATCTGCACTGAAAAAGAATGGAGGATTTAGCCCGTTCAGTGTAAGGAAATACAGAGGCTATTACATGCTGCCTCCTGCCACATGTGGAGTTTTGTACTGCCTTGGCCCTACAGCTAAGCAAAAATAAGTATAAAGAGTTTAATTTTGGATCATGCTGGCAATCCAGCTATCTATCACCCATAAAATGTGCTCAGACTTGTTAAGTCATGACTGAATCATTACTTTGTTACCAGCAAAATAGTAGTGTCACAGTGTTACACAGATCAAATGCAAGCGGAGGAGAAAAAAGAGACCACCAGAGTAAGAGGCAGACTTTCTCATCAGCAGAGAAAACTACTTTACTCTTTTAATAGCTCTAAAAATACTCTATTTGACCATGAACCTATGTTATTTAGATCTGTTTATTTGTAAAAGGAAGGATAACAGTCTGTCTTCAACTCTATATTACATAAGATCAGCTGACATTTGCTATGATATCATAGACCAACAAAATGAAAAAACTTGCAGAGAAAATATTGACTTTCTTTGCCTGAAATTAAGCCAGCAGACAGAAGAGAGATGGATATAAAATAAGAAAAAATATTAGAGCAGTCATATCCAAACTAAATTTAGATACAAGCGATGCATGTCCTAGTTTAGGAAAGCACAAGAAAAAATCTTAAGCATTATTATCTCTAACATAAAAGCTTTAAGTTGCAAAAACCAATCCTCAGCTAAGAAACAATGCATTGAGAAAATTCTCACAAGTAATGAAAAGTAAAGTGCACCATGATATCATCCCCCAACACTTTCACAGAATTCCCACTGATTTTGACAGAAGCTATGCACACATTTTGGAGGGAGGCCTTCAGCTGTACGGAGAAACAAGAGGCGGAACCTGTACACATGACAATTCTTAATGCTCATTTTCACTACACAGCCCAGCAAATCAAAACACCTTAAGTCTGCTCTCAGCTAAGACACTAATCAAATAACCTCACATCTGACATGCCCTTAGAGTATCAGTCTGCCTTCAAGACTCTTTCCCAGGATCTGACTGACAAGGGCAATTAATCAGGGCTGGGTCCACTGTAGCCAACAATGTGACGTCAGTGCAAAGTTGGTGAGAAGTCCACACCAGAGCTCTTTTTCTGCATCAACTTTGTTCTTAACATAGTGCTGTTGCTCACTTATACCTCATTTTTTAAAAATAAATAGACATTTTTGAAGCTTCTGGTAGAATACCTTTCTCAACTTGACTCAATTCAGTAAACTTTAACAGCAATACCTACAAAATCCTGTTCACTCACATTCCACTTTTTGCAAAGAGTAAAGAAGCAATCATGAATTTCTGAATATTTCTGTCACAGAGACTTTTCTAACATTTCTTCTGTACATTTACAACAGTCTCCTACATAAGCCTTCTAGGGCCTGATATGCTCTCTTCTTCTTTTTAATTCACCACCGTGTTTATGGAAAATATTCTCCTGACTCTTTCCAAATTCTTCAGTTTTAATCCAATGCACCTAAATAACAACTATATCTTGTTGTCCTGAGTTTTGCAGTTTCTCAGTGTTTCTCTTTCTGTAATACTTTCTCACACATTCTTCTGTAAACATGGCCATGGTTTCCTAACAACTATCTATGTTTTGCTAACTGTCTGTGTTGTTTATCAATTTACTGTCCTGGGTGGAGAAATACGATAGATTGATGCTTTGACCAATGGAATTGAGAGGTGGTCATTTCTACCTCCAATCCATGGTGATTTGTAAAAACATATAAATAAAGGCAGAGGGTTCTGCCCTCTCTCTCTCTTTTTGCCCTCTCCGTTTGCTGTCTCTGTGTGGTCTTTTATTTGGCTCTCCTTTGGGCTCCTCGGCCTAGCCGGCCTGACCCAGTGCTACATCATCTCACACCAGTGCTAGGCTTGGAGGGGATGAAATGCTATCTCCTGTGCGCTCTAGGGTTTTAGGATAGCAGAAGTTTTTAATGTCAATCTTCCTTTAATATCTATAGGAATTGATTCATTACACTATACCCTCACTACTGAGTTTACACTTGTGTTCATAAATCACACCAGGCCAAGAACTGTATTGAGGACCTGATCCATTCAGCATCTGGCCTGTGTGTAGCAAAATCAGATTTAGAAGTCTTTGGAGACCTTGCCACTTCTTAGACAATCCTGGTATTTTGTGTTATTTCTGTGTTCTTATAGCACCATATTAAGCAATACTTCTATGTCCTGTTACCCCTTACTAGTTCTATGCAAGCAGGATTGCCAGCATCCCCCCTGCAATGCTCCAGGCCTCTCTGCCTCTTTCCTTCTTCCTATTGGCCTTTTGTCTGCTGTTTCTCTTGAGCATTTCTGCCCAGCATTTCAGTTTCTTTAAAGGCAACCCTACCAGAGGCTCAGCTGATCTCAATTTGTATGTTACACAAGAAAGAAAAAAAAATAAAACCAGTCTGAAATACCATTTGCCTTTTACTGCGCAAAATACACCATAAGTTCACCTCATGTCATGCACGTGTTTCCATTCTCCTCCGCATCAATTTTTCCGTGGAAACTTGCTCCAGCGTCACACAGGACAGGACCGCCCCACACCTGGACTTCCCCTGTGTGAGAAGAGGAGGGCACTGCTGGGAAGGTGAGTGTGACTGACAGACAAATGGCCTGAGGCTCTTTGGCACATATGTTTCTCAAGCCCCAGTTGTGAGTTGACGTGTTTACATTTCAAACCACTCGCAGATTGCAGCGTGTGGAAACAGGCATCTTCAATTATTCGTGTGGCCTCTTCCCCATAAATAAAATATTAAGAAAGAAAGAAAACTGTCTGCTAGCCTGTTTATTGCCAGGATTTCTTCCATCTTGCGGTACTCAAGCAGAGTGACTGGGATGAACCCCTTGGCTGTTGTGGAAACAAGAAATTATGACAAATGAGCCCAGGCAATCGTCAGGTGAATGCACTCCCTGTGGGGCCAGGAGAAAGGGCACCATGATGGTGGCACAGTCCTGCAGGAAGGGGGAGGTCAGGGCTCTGACTGACATATAGGCATACTTCAGCACGTCATCCCAGATTTGCTGTCACCCCAAAACAGGGAGCTGTTGGCCACATCAGTCCTGCTTGCCCTGGAGGTGGCAACAGCCCTTTCATCCTCCCCAGCTGCTGACAGCCCTCCCACCAGAGTAACATAACAGTTTAACAGGTGGCATCTGAGTCACACCCAGCTCCTACGTACCTCAGCAAGACTCCAAATCAAATGCTAACAGAGCTTTTTCTGGTCCATAATGCATGTTCATATGTTCAGTCAGAATTTTTTCCAACATGGCACAAACTAAACCACAGGCAGATATGATGTCCTATCTGAATCTCATGTCCATGTAGAAATAGCTTTGGTCAAAGGTATATTTCAAGTGGCATTTTTTCCTAAAGAACCTATTTGAGCTGTAATCTAAACATCATTTTTCCAAGTAACCTTAGGGCCTGCCTCCCTCCAGCTCTTGGTCAGGCTAATAGCTTCTCCAAGCTGGCAATCAGGTCACTTCACATGTGGCTGGGCTTGGCACTTCTCAATCCATAGATATTAATCCTGTTTGGATTGGTTGATCCATAGATATCAATCCTGGCAATGGAGACAGGAAGACATGGTCACAGGCCCTGTGTAGGGCACTACATTACTCCTGTGTCGCTGCCTGGCACACAGGAGAAAATAAGTGCTTCAGTTCATGCTAGGCACATCAGCAAAGAGTGCAGGAACTAGTTTTGTAAGTATTCTTAAAATTTTGATCTTTTATGACTAATGAAAAAGAAATTTATAAACAAATTAATTAATTAAAGCAGAGAAAATACACACATTTTGGAAGACCAGTCTCCAGCAACAGTCTGTGAATAGTGTGGTTCAACAATGTTTGGTTTTCTTTTCCACAACTTCCTAGGAGTTGTATTCATCCTGCCTTCAAGGGTTGGTGCCCATGCTTAATCAGATTTATAACAAGCCTAATATTTAGGTTCTCAAGAACAATTTGATATTTCCTTCCAAAGAACATTAGAAAATGATACTGTGATTAGCCATGATATCTCTCTGACTGGGACTGTTAAACAAAACAAGCAGTTGGCACAACTATTTAATTTGGGAAGAAAGAGAAGCAAGAGTAATGACAGCCAGTTTCCAGGTTTTTAATAGAGGAAATGTTTTTGATACAGATGTCCCATCGCAGCTGTATTTAAGTTCACATACTAAGTAACACAAGTTGTTTTTCAAACATGGAAAAGTTCAGAAAAACTGATTAAAATTATTTCCTACAGCCCCCTATTCACCTTTTTCTTTATGCAGCCCCTGAAAGTTAAAAGAGTTATGATATGCAAGATAACCAAAGGGTCAATCCTGCCCAAAAATATGTTAGTCAGCTAAGACAAGAGCAGACTTTTGCCCAGCTTTGCCCTTGTACCATAAGGACTTTGTTAGCATAAAAAGAGACATTCTTTTTCAGGGGAATATGATGTCGGTAGAGCTCTTGTAGAATAAACAAAATCTTTTCCTTCACTGTGTATTACAATCTTAGAAAAATAGTGAACTGACTTTATTCTCACTTTTTTTACTGTGAGTGATGCACGAGGCAGAAAAACTTTTTGAATAGATTATGAAATTTCAAGCTGACCCTAAAAAACTTGGAAAAAAGTTTTAGATTTAAACCACTGTGACACTGAAACAAGTGGCAGAACAGAACTATGCAACTTTACATATTTGTTTTCCATGATTCAGTCTAATCCCTTCCAAAAACAGAGGACTCTACAAGGCATTGACTAGAGATCAGTTTCTTTTTCTTCAAATTTCAAAGTGCTTTTTTCCCTGGTCTGAAAATGTCTTAAAAATAAACATCTGTCTTTCATCTGATGGATGGCAATTTAAGAACATCTACCATTAACCCCCCAGGTACCTCTGCAGATTCGAGGTCCCTTGTAGCAAGAGGTGCTTGGGGCTCTTGGGAGTCCTTGGCTGCAGGGTAACCCACAGCACCTATATCTCTTTCTGTGAAGAAGAGAATACAGCACCAGGAATCCCTTTCTGCAATGAAGCTGGGGCACATGAAAAAAGTCATAAAAGGATCCTAGAACAAAACATCACTTACAGTATATGTGTGTTCCTACATGTTTTCCCAGTAGTGTCTTGAAGATAGACCTGCTTATTTAAAAAAAAAAAAAAAAAAGAGAAAGAGTAGCACCTAGTACAACTGAACAACAAAAAGTGTACCCTATGGGAATTTTTTGTCTAAAAACACAGTCTTTCCTGTCATTTGCCTTCTCTCATCTTTAGCAACCAAGTCACTGCTCTCTTCTGGAGCAGCTTTATGAGTTCACCTCCTATTAAATACTTCAGCACATTCAAGGTGCTGGTAGTTGACACTGGAATATGTCTGATCTGTTAAATAGAAAGAAAATTCTTTACCTCCTTTGTTTGATATGCCACCTAATATATTTCAGGGGATATAAAATCAGACTGAGTCTGAAATTCCATGCCTCACCCAGTAACTCCTAAGTGGCATTTCCATGTGCTTGGGATAGGCACTGGATACCATTTCTTCATAGAACAAACTGACCTTTATCCCATCCCAAACTGGCTACCCCAGGACTTGGAACAGGCCTCATGAAATTAAAGCTATTGTCTGCCAAATGACTGCTTAGCCACTAGGACAGTGCTAGTCCATTCTGGCACTCCTCAGCCAGGACAGCAAGACCTCTTTGACCAGGGAGAAACATAAAAAGGGATGGTGGCTGGGCTGGGGGAGACCTTGGTTCTGTGACACATTGCTAGAGCATTCTGTGTGTTGCCTCCAGCGCTTAACACAAAGCATAAGTTTTCAAGGGACTAATGCCTAAATATCTCAGCCTATTCTGTTTTGTTTTATGGGGATTGCTGTGCCTTGCATTTTACCATGGCATCTGAGCAGCGTGTTTCCAGTGGTACCCTGGAAAGGCAGCCTACCACTAGACCTGTTTTTAAAAAATGGGATTTCAGTTCACAAGTCAACGAGGCACTTTGGAAAATGTTACTCCCAGTCAGACTAAGCTCTTCGGGCTTCCTCCCAGAGAAGCTGCTGGGATGCCTGGGACCTACCAGCACAGAAGCAGTTAATTTCTGTGAAGACTCTGAGAAAAAAAAGCAGCCTAAGAACAGCCCTGTGTTGGGAGGAGAGCTAGAAAACGAGGCTGTTGCTGTTGTTTTCATTGTGTGCACTCTAATCAGAGAGAGTAAGAACAATAATGCATGTAATGCTGATTTTGGACCGTTTCCATGCAGCTTTTCCCAGGCTAGGCAGCCTTGGGAACCACTGATAGTGTGGCACACCAGGGGCACAGCCTCAATCACCAAGCACAGGGCAGGGCAGCCTTTTCTGCGAATAAAATATGTGAGGGATGACAAGAATCTTCCCAGCATGGGAAGTGGCAATAACAAAAAAAAAATATACAAGGGGCTGAAGCTGAGTGCAACATCCACTGCAGAGCGTGCCTGCAGGCAACACTCAGATTTGAAAGGTAGACTGCTATTTTTCATTTCCTCCCCCGTTTTGTGCTTGTTTGTTTGTTTGTTTGTTTTCCCTTCTTTCATTAGATGCCCCCCTCCCCCTCTCAGCACCACTTTGAAGCCAAGATGAAAGAATTGCTGTGGCTGCTGGCACAGAGCACACACAGGGAGACTGACTGAAGTGTGCTTTAGTTTAAGATGGCATGGCTTTTTTTCCCCCCACTAAGTAGGGGAGGGACAGGGGGAGGGGAGAAGAGGAGAAGAAAGTTATTCAGCTAAAAACAATATATTACACTTCATTGAAATGCATATTGTACAGCTTGGATTGAAACATGGTCCTAATTTTTCAAAGCTTTGCTCTTCAAGGACAGTGGGTTTTGGGTAGCTAAGATGTGGCATCCTTGCAGACAGCAATTGCCCATATTTTATTCATAAAACCTGCCACATCAGTATATGATGAGAATTGACACAACAAGCTGTAGCTCCGTGACCTGTTTTGAATAAGTCGGTCAAATCAATGATGTTTGTCCCTTAGTAGCAGAAATTTATGTAGCCATTGAGGGGTGGAAAAAAGTCACTTGCTACCATTTTTGTTTCTAAAACAAAGAGATGCTTTTGAACAGTAACAATAAAAGGATCAACTTGTTTCCTTTCTTTTCTCTAGAAATTTTTTTCTTCTGACATCCACTTTAAAAAAATTTTTTTAAAAATGAAAGAAAAAATTGGCAGAGGAAGAAGTATTTACACACTTCTTCCTTGACACTGGAAGATGTGATTATCTTTAAGTGGCTGAAATATTCCATTATTTGGGGAAATCCTGGTGTCAGTGACATCAGTAAGGGATTGTCAATAACTTCAGTATATCAACAAGTCCCAATCCCACCAAGTTCATCATGTGCTGTCCAAGCCTGCAAGGACAAGGCCCTTCCACCAACCCAGACTTGTCCCAATGATGGGAAAGTTGTGCAAAGACTTTGTAAAATCCAGGGAAAAGGGAAGGTCACCATGGATGGTTGCAATATTTTCTCCTGCCTTCAGCTCCCAGCCCTTGCCCCTATAAAAGTGTCATTCAACACTAGGATTTCAGGCTTATTTAATATCTGTTAGTCACTGTTAAACTGCCAACAGCTAGCTAAATTCACAGTAATGTTCTTTTAAATATGCAGCAGTCCTACCATTTACAATCATTATGGAATTAAACTGTAGAATTAAACTCTCAGGTCAAATACCTTAACATATATCTGAAACAGCATTAATTAGCATGTCCAAGGATTTTTTGAAGCCCTTGAAGAGAGCAATTACAGCAACTGGTGAATATCCTTTGAAGGGTGGATTGCATGCAGCTTAGCAAGTTAGAACTTCTGACTATTAATTTATTTTGAACTAATTCTGACCCTGCTTCTGTCTGCTAACTGCAAGCCAACTTTCAAAGGCCAAATATACTGGTGCACAAAGTAAGCCAAGTTTTCTGGAGAATAGAGAGCAGCAAGCAAGCTCCTCAGAGGGATGGGGCTGGTTCAGTATCAAAGATTAATAGAGAAACAAAAGAATCATAAAATAGGTTATCATGACCTGTTACACAGAAAAATAATTTTATAGCAATATGTTTTGTATATGGAACAATCCAGGGCCCGTGTTAGGAAACAGTACAGCCATTGTAAGAATTTCTTGTCACACCAGTAACAGAGGGGTCTTTTTTCAATCTAGGCAGTTTCCAAGCAAGTAGCAAACAGGATTTTGTGACTGTGGCATCACAAGAGAATCATGAGTAGACCTTTAAACAATAGACAGACTATAGGACTTGAAAAGGTTTTCTGACTTGACTCCAAGGAAGGACCAGTTATGCCTAAACTGTTCCAGGCATGCTTATGGAATCTTGTCTTTAAGATCTCAAATTATGGAGATTCCTCAGTTTCGTCAGGTAACATAATTCAGTGTGTAGCTGACTGCACATTAAAAATCATTCCTAAGATCTACCCCAGTCTCCTTTATTTCTGTTTGGTATGCAAGCATCACATTCTTCTGGAAGGCAAAATGCATTACACTTCAGCATTTTCATTTGGGCTGCCTTTATCCTTATCATGAATACGTCCAGCCAGGTCCATCTTCCCTCCCAATGGCTCCAGGATGGTGAGATTAAAGCCGGAATATGCTCCATTATTTGCAGCATTTTGTCTAGCCAAATTCTAACTGCAGGACTCCCTTTTGTGAGTGCTATGATACACTTCCTATCACCATTGTTTTAAAAACACTGGCCCTTTCAGAAGCGTAAGTAGGAGGGGGTCGGAAAAGGAAACATCCAACATTTAAATCAATTACAGTAACTGGGTGCCAAGACATTGGGCAATGAACTTTGCATATCAGACAACCACATGGATCTCTCTCAATCTGAATTGACAAGTCAATAATACTCAAAAAAAGTAATTTTAACTGAAAGGTAAAAAGAGTCATATAGAAAAATTCTGCATATGGTTATTCTCTTGGTACTACACAAAATCCAGCTACAAATTATAAACAGCAGAGTGAGGAAAAATCTAGGATCCATAAAGAGTAATGTTTCAATGTGGCGAGATTAACAATGTTCTCCAAAATTCTCTCTTCTCAAATCAGTGGATTTGATGTTTCCTTGGGGTAATTGCAAAGTAGTGACACAGGAAAGGCACAGCAAATTGTAATTCTTACCTAGCATGCAAGAAATGCACCACTTATTTTAATGACCAGAAAGAAGATTCAGGTAAATTTTGGTGGGCTTCAGTAAAAGTATCAGTTTCATGTGCCTCAGAGACAGAAAATTCAAATTGTTAGTGCTGTGAAAATGAGACTGGACAACTATGTAAAGATAAAAACATAAGAGATAATGCTGAAAAAATCCAAAGGAAACATTAAACCCTTTACTTTAGGATTTAGGTGACTTTAAATGTTGGTGGTAGGGAATAAACCTGAAGAGGGGGAACACAAATCTCTCTGCCTCTGTAAGGCAAGGTTTTGTCACCAAGTGCCTAGTGCTGACTGTGTTTTTTAAGGTAGAATATTGAACAGGATGAGCCACATACTGGTCCAATATGAGAACTACTATATTCCTAAAAGGAAGAGATATTGAAATAATCCTAAAATCAACCTCAAGGTAACATCTCTCCCCTTTTCACCATCATATCTGGCACAAAAATATATGAGGGCTAGTCACAGCAAACCTCATTCATTAACTTATTCTTTTTACCAACTGAGCTGCAACACTTCAGCACTACATTTCTTCAGTTTTTTAATTACAGTATCTAACTCCCACTACACCTGTGTGCTCCCCAACCAAGACAAGGTTTTCCTGACTGTGTGTCTCACCCCATGAGGTTCTCTGTGCAGAATCCCGTAGAAAAAAAAGCAGTACCTCCACCATTGGCACTTCCAGTGTAAGCCACTGCACTGTCCTACAGTTACAGCAACCACAATTTCCTTGAATCCTGGGGTTTTGTCTACTTTATTTGGCCTAAAACACCATTTGTTCTGTCAGTGAACTGTGAGCTGCATTTAGTATCAGGCAAACGGTTTTGTGAAGTCAACCCTTGCTCTGCTCCATAACCAAGTCAGGAGCCAGATGCAGCCTGCACACTTGCTCTGTGGGGATCTCTCGTATTAATAAATATATAGTTGAGTGTCCTGAATACTGGAAAATATCAGTTGAAGAGATTTCTTGCATTAAATAGTTAAATATTTTTCATTAAATGACAGTGAGATACTAAATTGAGTTTTCAATCCTTATGAATGCCTTTCACAGGGAGTAAGTCCATGTGAGTTACTGACTCCTGCAGGACAGGGCAGAAACTTTTTCAAAGGTTACAGGAGAATCCTGGTATTGATTAACAAATTCATCCCCTCCTGTATGTGACTGGTATAATCAAGGGGAAATGTGTCATGAAATACTTGAAAGAAAAAGAGTACATGTGTTTTAAAGCACAAATAAATCTCTACCTTTGCAGTCTCTCTGCAGATCACAGCAGGCAGATTAAGGCTTTGTGTCACTGCTGGTGGGCTGTTTGTAACAGGCTTGAAAACTTACTACCCTGACATTAGTCCCAAACTAAGGCTTATTAGCCAGACCAAAAGCAGCTGTGTTGCCATGACCCACAGCTTTTAAGGAAACAAAATAATTAGTATAGTTATAAATAACTGCTTTTGAAGAGCATAAGTCATACATTTTTGTTTTTCTTTTGTGTTCCTTATAAACAAACTAGCCCTCAAAATAATTGTGTTAAGAGCAAAGACATATGATATATGTAACTGCGACAAGTAATAGCTTCTTACAAAAATATGGGAGTTTGGGGTTTTTACACTTCTAGCGTAATAAAGACGATAGTAAGAGGGTTTTTTTAAGGAGTGTAATGACATCTGAGAGAAGAGCATCAATTGTCATTGACTTTTGAATCTCTCAGTCAATTATGTGCAGACATATCTCAAAGTAATGGCTACACTATTTCTTCTGATTCTGCCAGGAGCAGAGAGAAGCTTGGAAAGGAGGGTAGCTCAGCCCTTGGCCACCTGAAGCCAGGGATTGTACCTTGGGCACAACAGGAACAGCAGCAAGCAGGGGCAGGGAGCAACATGGACCTGATCAGAAGGAAAATAGGCAGTGCCTATTTTCCTATGATTTGGTCAAGAGGTCAGATCCTTTCTGTCTTTCCCAACTGTTCTTACTCATCGAAACTTTTCTCTTCTTACACTTTTCTTGTGTTGTTTAGTTAGACCTGCTATGTCAGCTGGAGTGCTTATCTAAATGAAGCCTGTAATGCTTTCTGACACATTACTGTTCTTTATCTGAAGTTCCTACTAAAATCACCAGGTTATTCTGGAGAAAGTGAGAGTTCTCATAAAGAGAATAGATATATCAAGGCAATAATATCATATTTGAACAGATACTTTCAGCGAAGGAATGCAAATTCAAAACTTAAATAAGGTAGCAAGCAGAAGTGTGACCATTTCACTTGCTGCCTGAGTCACAACACAGGTGTCACAAAGGTGGAACAGTGGTGCAAGAGACCAGAGCAAGCCCTTTTCCAGCAGTAGTAACAGCAAGGATACTGAAAGGTTTCTTGAAACTGGATTCAAAGAGCTCCCTACATGTGTCCCAGCATTACTGAGAATGGAACTGAGTAACACCAGGTTTCTAGATGATGGAAAATTTTCTTTCGGCTCTTTGGGCTTGTTGACTGAGGGAATGACAGCTTCTGAGCAGGTACTAAAAGACTGCCACAGTACTGTCCAACATGACCTTGTAACAAAACATCGTGTCTCACCTTACTTGTAGATGAAACTGTGGAAGAGCCAAAGCCATAATCCAAGAAGGGAATATTGACCACATTTTTCTTTCTTCACATAGCAACAGCTATGGATTCCAGCATGATGTGAGGCAGGGTTGTTTTTGTGGGTCCCAGAAGACGATGAATCCAAAGTGCAAGGCAAAATGTGTAACATTCCTGGTGCTTGAAAGCCACCGGGGCAGAGATGTTAATTTTAAAAATCTGTCACAGATGTTACAGATTGCTAAACTAGGGACTTGGCTATGAAGTCTATTTTTCAGTTCATGGAAATAATTTAGTTATCTAGTCTAGAACTAACCAGCCTACCGCTCCTCTCCTCTGGAAAAATCCATAACAGGCGTGTAGCCTTGAACATGGGGAGACCAAACTGAAAATTATAACCATTTTCACCTCTGTCAGAGACTTCTGCTCTGAATTTGAACAGAGCATTTGGATGTGTGTCAGAATGACAGGATGGTAAATATCTCAGCCCTCCAGCCCAAGGCTGGTAATGAGATCAGTGACAAAGACATTTAAGCCCAACACACTTTGCTCAAACATGGGTTTCCCACTAGCCACACATTCCCATTTCCAGGCAGCTGCTAAACCCCTTGCAAACATGGCTGGCAGCCCTGGCAGGACTCAGCCAGGCTGGAGCCCTCTCTGCAAGGCCAGAGATGCCTTCTGCTACTCAAGGGGCTATTGGGATGACCCTAGGCTGCTGCCAAACTGATCATCCCCATGGCCTTTCATGTGGGAGATGATAGGTTCTACGGCAGCACAGGAACATCCCAGCAGCAGCATGACGGCTGCTTTGCTTGGACCATGTAATCTATCCCTCCTATGCTCTTCCCCAGACCCTCACATGGAAGCAGCAATGACAGTAGGGACAGTGACAGATCCTGCTTGGCTCGCTGTCAGTCTGAGAGCAGACAAAGCTTGTCTACTTTTATTACACCCTTTTGCCATAGTAGGTCATGGAACACAGATGTGGAGTAACTGCTGGAAATCTTCATCCTGAAACTATAGTGGCTATTGCCTTGAATAAGAGAGCTCTGTTACTGCCTTTGCTTTCAGTATAGATAGTCTCAACAGCAGGGGAGCATCCTGCTAAGCTGGTGTGCCGGTGTGTGTTTGTGTCCCTGACATACTTGCTGCGAGCAAGAGATGTGGCGTAGCAGAGACTGTGGTTCAAAAAAACTCTTCTGAGATTTCTGATTCAGGGCGTCTGTCTCTGCCTTTGTCTGCTATCACACAGTGATTGAGTTACAGCAGTGCAAAGGAGGCTATGGGAACATTTCCATCCACTGGCCACAGAAACAGAGGCTACAGAAGTGATATAGGTCAGCAAAGGAGCCCCCTGCCTTTACAAGCCCAGATAGGCTCTGCAGCAGTTGTTATACATGACCTGCCATGTCATCAGTCCTGGCCTTGGTGACACTACCCCACCAGACCAAAGTTTTTTCTTTTCTTCCTAATCCAGTTTCCCACATATCACTTCTTCATGTGGCATGGCTTCAAGTGGCCCTCAGTTTGCTAGTGCCTATGTTAAAATATATTAAAGCAGCCTGATTTTCAAGGGGGAGGTTTTACCAAGGCCTGTCACTAGTGGTGTTCCTCAAGGTTCAATACTGGGCCTAGTATTGTTTAATTTATTCATCAATGACTTGGATGAAGGGGCAGATGCCTCCTCAGCCAGATTGCTGATGACACAGAGCTGGGGGGAGTGGCTGATCCCCCAGAGGGCCGTGCAGCCCTTC
>VYZT01054288.1:0-10437 GCA_013400735.1 Pomatostomus ruficeps
CATGGTAGCAGATGAAGGTTTTCACGGCTTTACCGTGGTAGTAATGCTGAATTTCATGGTTTCTCAGCTTGTCAAGGATTAACAAGACTGACATTAAATTACTGCAGGAGCTGTCTTGTAGTAAAAGATGGAAATCTCAATTTTTTTAAAAAAATTCTTTTTGCATTAGCTTTTCTTTTCTAGAAATCACTAATGTTCTTATTAAAGAGACTCAATTCATCTCCCATTAACAAAAGTTATATGCCATTCACATATGGATCACTCAGATATGTGTGAATTCAGGGAGAGCCATAGAAAGCCAACCATTTCAGGCATGGGATAACTAGTATATATTTTCTTTATATTCATCCTTGGGTAATATTTACCTGATACAGAGAATTAGTTCATGGACGTGTAAGGACAATTTAATTAAAATTTACCTGGAATGTGTCATTTCCTTCACGAAAGCTGTTTTCATAAGAGCAAATGTCATTGGTCTTTATTTTGTGCTCAAGAAATTTCTAAGCAGACTTTCCAGACTGTGATTTCGGGTTTATTTTCTGGTTTTCCCCCCCTCCATATTATTCCTATCCTCAGTGTCACAAAGCATTTAAAAACAGCTGTTCACTGTTGAATGGTCCATGGACAAATATTCCATGGACAAATATTTTATGTTTTTCAGTTTTACTACAGCTGGTCCATGTTACTCACTTGAGATCTATATTATAGTGCTATCACACAGACTCTCACATTTTCAAAACGTAGTTTGTTTTTTTCTTTTTTCTCAGAATAATGATACATATGAAATATTACTCATATATATATATAGTTACTGAAGAGAGGACTGATATTTTAATAAGTCCACTGCTAAACTTTTATGTGTCTTTTCTTTATGTGTCTGAATCATAAAACAAATCTATTTATTATGGTCTTTCCTTTAATACAATTGCAAAGTTTCTTTGGTTAGTTCCTGCCAAGCTTCTTATACCTGGTGCAAACACAGAACTGCCTTAAAACTACCATGACACATTCTTTAAAAGGTACTGGTCCAAAGCCATTTCTGACTCTAAAAGCCTATCTGTACGTTTTTCAGTCATTTGTTGTTGACTATAATAAATTAGTTCAGGAATAGTTCAGGAATTTATGCCACTACATGTGTTCACAACGTGGATGTCAAGCAATACTTCACTTTTGCTGCATGAAGGCTAACTCCATGCTTCCTGTGGAGATGTTTATAAGGTTTGTAAAGAGCTCATAGGAATCTAGGATCCCAGAAAGGAATTTGTATATAACTAGAAGGCTCCCCAGGAAATCAGGAATGGATGTAGACTAGGAGAAAGTAAATGGATTGGCATGGGTGGAAGCTGAAATGGATCCTCAGAAGGGGCAATGAGCATCACCACCTGAACTATTTCACTTCCACATTTTTGCTTTTCTGTTCTGCATTGTTTTAATTTATCATCTCTCTCACAGGTCCGTACCAGTTTTCTCAGTGAAGCAAAGTCCCACAGCCATGATATGTCAAGCTGGGCTTTAATTAGTGAGCCAAACTCCTGGGCAGTACAGCGCCCAGAAAGCAAGCAAAGGGTTCAAGTGTGGATGTTCACATGATAGGCCATAGCCCCTTCCTTGGTCTTGTTTACTTCACAGGTGTATATGTAGTTAGCTGTCTGCCAAAGCTGTACTCTTTCCAAAAAGTCATATTTATCTATAGGATAATGAATCAGACAGAAAATCAATGCGACATTTCAAATATGGCCTCATTAGTGCCCTTGTTTAGTGTCAAGAATAAATATCCAGCAAGTTGCTCAACATTTCTCTTCTCACTTCCTGGAATTATATTTTCCTTGCCTTATTGCCTTTACACATTGTGTTGAATTTAATTCTAGCCACTAAGCCTGTAATCCTGAGTTTGCTCTGTGATTTATGGTTATGGTCTTTGACTGGCTATTTCTTTATTTGTCCTGCAGACCTTCTAATTTGCATCTGCTCCTGTGAGTTGTATAAGCTGCTTACTCATCCCACAGTCCTTCTGCAGAGTTGCTGCAGACTTTGCTCCACTCCCTGAGCCACACGCAGCAGATGAACTGTGAAAGAACAGTGCTCTGTACCCATAAGGTTGCTTTACCTCCTCACAAAACTTACTATTTCTATTTACAAATCCACTCTGCCTGTGATCTCCCCAATCTTGACTTTCTCTTTTTTTATGCTTCAGAAGTTTTGTGTCATTTACCATTTCTCGCAGTCTAGGGGAGCAGAACCGTTTCCTTTGAAGTGATTCTGGATTAAAGCAATTCACACCTGTCTCCTTGTCTTTGTCAGTCGTCTGTTACCACCCTTCCCCTGCCATCTCCGTTCTTCTCAGCCCACTGGGGTTTTTCATTTTATTTGTTTCATGGTGATGCACGAGAAGTTCAATAGAGGAACTGATCAGGACTACAAACAACATCATTTTATTTTATGTGGAGCAGGCCTCATTAGCAGCAGTGTTGCACAGTACTGCTGGTGATCTTCCACAGCAATATGAAAGAACTACCAAAACGCTGAGAGCCTGATAGCTGTGAGGAAGAGCAGCATTGAACAATCAGTGCAACAGCATAAACAGACATTACCATCAGGGAAATGGTCTGCAGAAGCATCATTTGGTATCAATAATCTTCTCTTTACGTTGTTTAAACAACTGTACAAGATACACCTGTCTTACATAGAAAAGTTTGCAGAACCAGTTAGTGGAAATCGACACATGGAAATTCTTGGATTTTTCAGTTCTGAGTTTCAAGTTGTAAGGGTTTGTTAGCTTCACTTCTTCCTCCCTTCTTTCTTCTTTTTGTTTCTTTATTTTTTACAACATCCAACTTTTTTTGCAGTCTAAAATTTCTTCTGTATTTTATACTATATCATCTCTGATTTTCAGTAGATCTGCTCCAGGCAGAAAAGAAAGGGCTTTTTTATTAAACCAAATAAAAAATGTTATTTCCTCAGTCCTCTTGCTGTATCTTACTTTTTTTTTCATGTCATGTCATGTATGATAAGGTACAATGCCTAAGGAAACTGCATGTTCTGTACCATACTTGCCTTCAAAAGAATTAATAAGACAAATATATAGACTGTCATGAAGTGGAATGTGGAAAGAGGAACTATTTCAGGTTTCCTGATTTCACAGGTCTGATTTTTGTGAAACAGTTATGCAAGACATTAGAAAGCCTGTAGTACCTACTGGAAAAGTAAAAGCAGGTTAAACCTTCATCCCCCCCCTTTTTTTTTTCCCCAACTGCTAATTCTATTTCCTTTAAATGTCAGTGAATCAATTTAAATAGTTTTAACATGTTTGGAAACTGTATGTAACTGCAACTTTTGTAGGAACATTACATTACTGTATTGGTGTAACTTTGTAGCACCTATTTTCTTTTAATTTCTTGTATCAGATGACATTGTTTACTGTGAAAGAACAGCTTGCAAAAACACAGGAGTTAACCCATTACTCTGTATTATAAAGCATTGTATTTGTAACAAAGGTATAGCTAAAATTTCAAGTAAGGTGACACATGGAGGAGTAGATGCAAAAACAATTTCACATATAGAAGGATATAGAGCTCAAAAGGTCTATCTGGAAAGAAATACCATCTGTTTGTTGTACTTTCTTTCACACAGCATCTACTAGACAAAAAGAAATTGGATGTAAATTTCAATTTCTGCATGATGGGTTTTTATCCTTGAGCAGCATGTAAAGTGGATTGCTCTACATGCATGGGCAAAGAAATCTGAAAAGCAAGACAAGTCAATCTGCCTGCAAAAGTAATTTCTTTTACAGTGGATTCACACCTGAGTAAATCTGTTAACTTCATTTGGCTTTGATCCAGGTTTTGACTAATGTGAGAAGAGCAGCAAACTCAGACAAGATGTTATTAATATGGGGAAGACTATGCTAACAACTAAGCAGGGAGGTGCTTGATGGAAAGCGAAGGTTTCACTGAGTCAGTATAAGCCGAGTACCCAGGCAAAACACTTGGGTTATTCTGCAGCAAATCCTGACTCCTGTGACTTTACTTTTCCAATAACATACGCGGAGAGTGAAAGGGGAGTAGATAATTTTCAATACCAATGGACAGGGATCTGAACAGCTTAATTCCCAGAAGGGCACTTCTGTTCTGCCTCGTGAGACTCATGGCATAAGAGGGCAAGGGTAACTGAGCTGAAGTCATACCTTGAGAGAAGTTTCAGATCATCACCATCTCATCCAAACATTTGGACTAGTGTAAGAAAGAGTATATCATAATCGGAGAAAGAAATGTAATTTTTTCCATCTCCTACCTGTGGTAGATTCTCCAGTGCTTTAATATCAAGGTTTAGGTAATTGATCGTATTTGTTTTTTTAAAAAACATTTCACTGTAAATATATTCATAATGATGCATAGTTTTTTTCTATTTTTTATTAGAAAATATAGTATTGAAAAAAAAATACAAAAGTGGAAAATTTCCTGTTTCTTCATGTGTTGAATAATATGCCAAACTGCCAGTAATGAATATTTTCCCTTTATATAGTGGTATTAGTGTGCTACATTTTCCTATGTACTCCATAATTCAGAGATTTTTATTACCTCTTCTCAATACACTAATTTATGAATTGATGACCAGGTAGAATAAATAATAATCAAGGTACAAGCAAGGAAAAAACCCAGTATATTAATAATTACTCATTTCATTAAAAATTGATGGAGCTGTAAACTGTTCTACTTAGACTACAGTGTGGTTTCCATAGATAACAGTTTGGAGACACTGATTTTTTGTGTCCTTTTTTAGTTTTAGATCACTAGTGTAAGAAATGCTAAACTGGTCATTAGTCTTCATTAAACCTACCAGTAGAAGAAAATAAGAGTCAATAGTGAAGGCAAAGGAACTTTCAAACATCACGCTTCTTCAAGCTGTTCTATTGTGCACCCTTTAATTTTATTGTTTAAACACACTTTTCTTATTGCTACTGATGCCTGCTCAGAAATACTTTATTCTTTCTCAATACTTAATTTATCGCAGAGAAATTTATGTGGAGGTTCTGCTTAAAGCAAACAATGATTAGAGTAGCTCTGACCTTAATTGCACAAAAATAAACATGAGCAACATATTGCAAAACTGTTGATCATGTGTCTGATTTTAGGAGATCAATTATGACACCATAAAACAGCCTTCAGTGGAAACCTCAGCACTTCCTTTATTTTTTGTGCTATTAATGCATCTAAAATGCATTTCTCATGTAATTCAGTGAGTGAAGATTGGTTTCAAAATCTAACTGCAATAAAAATCTTTTCTTCAACCCCTACAATCCAAGGATTATGTGCATTGCACAGCAATCTATTTTCACAGTGTTTGTGGTCTTGGGAAAGGCAATGTATATTTATAAAAAAATCACATAAATGGATCAGAATTTTAAAAGTTCCTCATTTACCTTCCTGGTAACCAAAGGTCTCTGAAAGTCATCTATAAGAATATTTGACCTCAGCAATACTGCTGTAAGGGCAGTGTCTCACAGTCCATACCTGATGTCTTGCAGTGAGCACCTTGTGTACCAAGCTGTGAGAGCAGGGGACGTGGAGCCTCCCATGAATGCAGAAGCACAAGGCAAGGGTTTGCCTCCAGAGGTGGGTAGTTACAGCATACTTAGAAAAATTTCCGTCGGCTGACATGCATGAAAATAGGCGCCAACTTTTTTGCATCGTTGTCAAAAAATTATCACAAACCACAAATTTGTAGTTGTTATTTATTGAAATTGGCCTCCAGTGCAAAGCTTTTCCTCATGGAGATCCCAACAATCTCCAGGGGAGATTTCAACAGCAGCTGCTGTTTCTAATACTGTAAGCAAGCAAGGAAGGAAGATACTTTTGGCAGTGAATGCAAATGATTAGCTCAGGATGTAATTTGTATCTCAGAATTGTTTTGATAGCTCAGCACTTTCTTGAGTATTTCTCTTTTCCCAAATGAAATAACAGTCTTTTCAACTTCAAATAAGTCCTGTCTATCTTGGAGTTACAGAAATGATGTCATGCAAAACTCAACATTTCCACTACTCATATATTAGAACTTACTAATCCAGAAAATATTTAAAACAGAAATTCAAACTCTCAAACTTCTACTTAAATAATCTTCTAAATGTTCACAGATGCATGAGTCTAAGAAAAGCATACAAGAGCCAAAGTCACTTTTAATAACGTGATCTATTGTGATAAGATACGGCAAAAAATAACTTGGGCTACTCAGTTCACAAAAATTCCATTTTAGTCTCTGACTAGTACTTCTCACAACTGGTTTTAGAAGCTCTCCTGCTTTGTGCCTTATTGAATCCTCCAGATTGTTCTTTCTGGCCTACTGAGACAAGCAATTGTCATCATTCCTCACATATTTAGGCCTATTGATGATTAGATTTTGCAGTCAAATGTAAGCTGGTTGAATTAGGTAATTTTTCCTCTTTTAAGCAGGTGAGAATGGTATTGTGCAGTTGAATTGGTGGCGATAAAGAAGCAATCTCTAGTGGCACAATCAGTAAAGTTATTTCTTACTTTGGACTAAAGAAGAACCAGGAGTGCAAACTCCAGCTATGGCAGCCTATGCTTTTTCATCTTTACATGGACTGCTTCACTCCAGGCTGCAATCTCTTTGATTCTTCTGGATTTGTGGTTTCTGTTGACCTTTTATTCCTGTCTGCCACCACCAGCTTCCTTTCAAAGAAGTGAAATGTTGATTGGGACAAGTTTCCATTTTCACAATGGAAAATTACTTTAGAGATACTATATAGAGGTACTTCTTTCTTGATTGACCTTTTTTTTTTTTCCTTTCCATTTTTTTTTCCTGATCTGCTTTAGCTTCATGTAATAGAATACACATCAAGAAGCAAGAGCCACCTGGAAGTGTCATTGCCACTTTCCTGTGCTGAATGATAACAAAGAGATAGGAATAGCTTTCTCAAATGCATAAGTAAAAAAAAAGTCATTGACCAGATTTTCCTTAATAAACACTTTTTCTTTAACGTACTTATATTCAGGAGTCCCGGAAACATTAATTTATAAGGGAAAACCATCATCCTCTTTGTATTTGGCGCCTGCATTTTTGATGTTGTGGTTTTTGGATTTTTTTTCCCCAAGGGTTTTTTTCAAGGATCAGAGACAGGATGTTCTTTCACTAAATGATTTTCACCTGCTCCTGTTGACCCCATAGGATTAGAATAACGTTACCTACCAAAACAATGTAGTCTGAAAGCAAATGATTGGCATTTGTAATTTCCAAGGGCTAATTACTACAAGCTGCCTTTCAATAAAAAGGGGCACATGAGAGGACGGTTTTTCTTCTTGGCATGTGTAAGTATTACTGTTCCCTGTCTCAGGATCATTTTTGTTCATTCATATGTATTTAAACTTAAGTTAGGCAAACCAGTGGATTCTGAAGAGGTCTTTGTTGTTTTGCCCCTTGTATCAGGTTTAATAGAAGAAATGATTTACCCCTAGTGTGGTAGTCTTGAGAGACTTTAAATCTGCAGATTAGGAGTCAAGAATGTTAAAGTATGCTTTAAAGTTAAGGCGGGTTTGTATTGGGGTTTTTTTTTTTCTAATTCTGCTTTTCATTTCCATAAGAAATTGGATGACAGCAGTACCTAACATTTGTTAGAAACATGAATATTTTTGTTGATGTATTCAAAAAAAATGAGCAAAAATGGAATTATGTCATGTATGCGAAATGGTGCTCAATAATATCAAGCAAGAGATGCCAGTGGATGTAAGATATTTTCCAGTTCCCTTCTTCAAGAAGAGCTAAAGCAATGTACATTGTGCATGCTAAAAACCAATTAGGAGAGTTTCTTGAATCACTTCCACCTGGGAAGTAGGAAAATAATTTTAGGAAACTGATTCAAATTACTCTGTCATGTCTTGAAATAAAACATACCTGTACACCTAAATAAGGACCAACCTTAATTTTGCTAAGTGAGAAGTAGAATATCAATGACTACTGAACAGAAATAAGTGTTGTAAGAGATATAAGTAACTTCAATTCCTCCTGTGATCCATCTGCTTGCTCTTGATTTACCTTGACAACTAGGTTAAGTGACAATTTGCAAGATGGTGCGTCAGAACTGCTGCAGTTCCTGGAGTGGGGGCAACAAGCAGAAGTTCCTGTGGAGGCAGCCTGCAGTAACCTGCACTGCTTTGGTGCTTGAGCTGAAAGGAGAAGGTGTGAAAGAGAGAATAATCTTTTCTGTCACTCCTACCAATCTTCCTGTGTTGCGCCTACTGATGCAGCCACCTGGACACGTATTGGAGAAAACTGTGTGTAACGTAGGAGTATGAAGCATTCTGTGGGTTTGACCCAACACGTGGTTTCTAATTCCTGCCTTTTGCATATAGGGAGGGGGCAAGAACATCTTGATAAGGTTGATGAGAAGTTAAGCTACGAATTTTAAATCATAAGATTAGAAGGAATTGCCCCATGGAATCTAACTTGTCTTTCAAACCACAGTGAAAAGTCTCACCTTGTCAATGGCCTACAGAAAATCAAGGCAGAAAAAAGTTACTCAGTTTCTTCTTATGAGTTTGTTGTTTGTTACTGTAGTGTGTTGACCCTGGCTGGATTACAAGCACCCATTAAAGTCTCTCTATCACTCCACTCTGCTGTTAAACAGGTGAGAGAAAGGATAACAAAGGGTTCATGAGATGAGGACCGGGAGACATCATTCACCAAGTATCATCACAGGCATAACAGGCTTGAATTAGAGACAGTAATTAAATTTTTTACTAATAAAATCAGAGCAGGATCATGTGAAATAAAACAAAACCTTAAAAACACCTACACCTTCATCCTTCCTAGCTCTACCTCCTCCCCCAGTGGCACAGGGAGACAGGCAATGGGGAGGATGGTCAGGTCATCACACTCCCACATTGTTTTTCCCACTGCTGAGGGAGAGGAGTCATTTTCCTGCTGCATCCTCCCACGGGAGACTGTTCTCCATGAACTTCTCCAACGTGACTCCAGCTCACAAGTGACGGCTCTCTGCCAACTGCTGCAGCGTGAGTCAATCCCATGGGCAACAGTCCTCCCAAAACTGCTGTAGCTTGGGTCGTTCTCCTATGGGGTGCAGTTCTTCACGGACAGGCTGCTCCAGCATGGGAGCAGGGCTTCTCTGTCTACAGACCTCTCACAGGACCACAGCCTCCTCTCAAGCATCTAGCAGGTCTGGCACGGGGCTCCTCCACAGACTGCAGGTGGATCTCTGCATCCCTGAGGATGTCCATGGGCTGCAGGGGCACACCTGCTTCACTGTGGTCCTCATCTGCAGCCGGAGGGGAATCTCAGTTCTGGCACCTGGAGCAACTCCTCCCCTCCTTCTCCACTGACCTTGGTGTCTGTAGAGTTGTTTATCTCACATGTTCTCGCTCTGCTCTTCTCTCTCTGCAATTTCAATTGCGTGACAATTTTTTTAATCTTCTTTTTCTTAAATGTGTTATCACAGAGATGTTACCACCATTTCTAATTGGCCAGCCTGGACCAGCAGCACATGGGTCTTTGGTGCTGCCAGGGATTGGCTCTACTGGACAGGAAGGAAGTTTCTGGTAGCTTCTCACAGAAGCCACCCCTGTATCCCCCTCTACTTCCAAAGCTTGTCCATGCAAACCCAATACATTTACCTTAAATCATATGCATTTATCAGATTTTAACTTCTATTTTCTTCTTAGTTCAGTTTTTTTATGGGTATGTCTTATGCATGGAATTTTGAGCTAGATACATCAGCAGAAACTGTAGTGCAAGTCTAAGGATATCTCTTGTTTCATTACGGAAATTTCTTAGGCTTTTCAGGCCCAGCTAGACTTTGATCTATTAGTCTTTATTGACTCATTAGATCTGATAACCCTGGGCAAAGGATCTTCAACATTATAGAGCTTTTTGTTCAATTGCATTACAGGCTCGTGTCCTTATGTGCAAGGTTGTTGGGTTCTGCAAATGTTTTTTAACCCTTGGACTATTTGGTGTTATGTGCAAATAAAAGATTTTTTTTTCCTGTTATTTTCAGTAGCTGGACACAAGTTCAATAGCAACCCTAGTAAGACTTCATCACTCACAGATCAGTTCTTATAATTCTATGCTTCAGTTTTTCTTTGGAAGAAAACAAAAACCTGGAGCTTACTTTTTTTTTTTTTTTAAACATATTTACAAATAATTAAACAATATTTATTACCAAGTTTTTCACAGATCATAGAATGGTTTGTATTGAAAGGGAGTTTAAAGATCATCTTGTTCCTACTACCCCCTGCCATGGGCAGGGACATCTTTCACTAGACCGTGTTGCTTAGAGCTTCATCCAGGCTTGGCCTAGAACACCTGTGGGGATGGGGCAGCTGCAACTTCTCTGGGCAACCTGTTGAAGCCCCTCACCACCGTCACAACAAAGAACTTACTCCTGATATCTAATCTAAATGTACTCTT